>MUZH01004327.1:0-61460 GCA_003012965.1 Juglanconis oblonga | reverse complement strand
ACACAAACTCCAAGTCTGCGCCTTCTGCGCATTCGGCAGCCCATCCCACTCGATCTTGATCTCCAAGCCCCTCGCATTCAACTCGGCCACCGCAAACTGCAGCGTGCCCCGTATCTCCTCGCCCGCCTTGCCGGACCGGAGCCCCTTGCCTTCCTCGCCGTCCTCCACCATCAGGAACCCCTGCTTCCAGTGCGTATCCTTGCCCCGGGGCGCCGTCGTGAACGCCACGCTGCCATCGCGCCGCTTCCCCTGCCACTCCTCGGCCGGCTGCTCGATGAGCTCGACGGCGTCGTCCGCGCCCCGGGTGGCGGCGGCGAAGTAGTTGTCGAACCAGAGCACGAACCCGTCGACGCCCTCGACGTCCCTGGCGAGCGTGCTGGCCCACGGCACGCGGAAGCTGAGGTCGGCCACCGTGCACCGGTACAGATCCAGCGGGTAGGCGCTCGCGGAGCCGCAGACGGCGTCGGCGGGGACGTACTGCACGCGCACGTCCCGGAGCAGGCCCTCGAGCATGGGCTGCATGTCGAAGCCGTAGACGTCGCGCCAGAAGCTGACGCTCTCGTCGACGTAGTCCGGGTCGCTGACGGGGGCGAGGAAGATGGTCGCGTGCGAGGGGATCAGCAGCCCGTCGGGCTTGAGGTACCGGTCGCGCGCGAACAGCACCGACGGCAGCATGGCCTCGTAGAGCAGGCAGTAGCCCATCCACTCGGACACGATGATGTCGACCTTGTCGACGGGGAGGGTGATGTCCTCGACGCGGCCGCGCAGGCAGGTGATCTTGGAGGCGAGGCCGTTGTGGAAGATGTTCTCGCGGGCCTTGTTGAGGATGGCGGAGTTGTCGATGGCGTAGACGTGGGCGGCGCCGGCCTTGGCGCAGAACATGGAGAGGATGCCCGTGCCGCAGCCGATGTCGAGCACCGTCTTGCCCGCGAAGAGGTGCTTGTTGTTGTAGATGAAGTCGCGGTAGGCGTCGGTGCGGACGGTGTCTTTGAGCATGGTCTCGTGTATGTCTGTTGCCGGATTAGCTTCGATTGCCTATCATCTCCACCCACCTCCTCCTCATTGTGCGCATGAGAAAGAAAGAAAGAAGAAAAAAAAAGGCATACCATGGTTGGCATAGCCCTCCCAGTACGACTGCGACGAGTCCTCCTTTTCCTTCGACTCCGCAGACGACGTCGAGGACGAATCATCGTCCTCAGCATGCCAGCGCTTGTCCAGCGTCTGCTCCACCGCGAGGCGGTAGTTGGCGAACTGTCTCGTCACCTCGTCGAGCTGCTCCTGCAGGGCGGCGTTTTTGCTGGCGAGGACGTCACCGGACTCCTCTGCCGCGGCGCTCTCGACGGCCTTGCCCTGGCTCCCTGTGGCATCTGACGAAGGCAGGTCGTCCAGGCACATGATGAGCGCATCATCGGGAAGCACAGGCATCATGAAGCGCTCGTCCTCGATGTCCCCCGCGGAGATGTGCTCAGGCAGCGTCTTGCCATCCTTCACCATGCTCCGTACTGCCACCACCACCACTGTCAGCTTCACCATCTCGCCCTCTCCAGCCGAACGCGCGGGGACATACTGTAGTTGACCAGCTTGATGCTGCCCAGAAAGTCCAGACCCAGCCGATCTCGCGTGGCCACGAAGTCAAAGTTGAACTTCTGTTTGCCGTAGGCGAGCATGGAGGGTGCGTCGGGGAAGACCTGGTCGTCGAAGAGCGAGACGATGTCCAGGCTCTCCAACTCATCGTCGCCCTCGTTCACGTCGTCCCAGCCTTCCGAGCCCTCGGAATCGCTGAGCATGTCGTCGGCTTGCTTTGACATGCTTGACTGCGCGGTTGGTGGGACTGCTTGTTACCACTGTGGTATTCCTCCGCGGTGGAATGAGAGGAGAGCGTGTCTGGAACGAAAAGAATCCAAATATCCTCATGGAATAGGAAGCAGAAATTTACACGAATCAAATTCCCAAATGGACTGCAGTCGTGTGTATTTGTGTATTGGACGTGTCACGCAGACCCTCAAGGTGCATGAAAATTTCACATGCAACGACTCCAATTTTGAACGGGGAAAGTCTACGAGCAAGTCTACGAGCAAGTCTACGAGCCAAGCCGCCCTATGAATACTGTGAGCGTGCCACAGGCGCACAACTGTTTGCCAGAACACGACATGTTCAAATATAGAAGATACAGAAATCATTTGCGTTGTGCGTGTGGCAGATGTTCCGTCTTGGGCACTTGCGAGATTTCGACAGTGGCTTATCGATTTGATACTAATATTGTGGGGGTTCGCCGTTTGCCCCCACAGCATGGCCAGTCACAGCATCAACCACGCACGCATCGCGAAAAGCAAGGCTCATCACGTCTACGAATTCGCTGCAGATCTATCTATCACATGCCGCTTCTCAACGACAGAGACACCATACGAATTGTTGAAACGCTAATCCACGCCGTCACCGTCTTCTCCCTCCTCGTCTTCATCATCATCGTCATCTCCCTCCTCCTCATCGTCCGTAATTACCTCGCCCTTCTCCTTCAGTCTTGCCTTATACTTGTTGAGTTTCTCCTCCGTGTCGGCGTAGACCATGAGCATATCGTCGAGCTCGCCTTGTATCGACTCCTTTTCGCTCTCTCTTGTGGCGACCTTTTCTTCCAGCTAAAGCGGATTGTCAGCAAGATGGGGGGAACCAATTTGTGCAATATGAAGCCTTACCTCGGTGAGCTGCTTCTGCAGGCCTGAGATCTTGCTCTCCAGCTCGCGGGCGTTCTTCTCTGCTTTCTCGGATGTCTCTTTGGCGGCTTGGACTTCCTGGGTCTTGCTCTTGTTCGCCTATCACCTCCTCGTTAGCGTATTACCATGGCAGGCAATCATGAAATTGCAACATACCTTCATCAGATCGACCTCAAGCCTACTAATTGTGGCCTTCAGATCTGCCATCTGCGCCTCACTTCGTCTCGCCGATCGATCCGCCTCAGACTGCCTCCTCTTGCGACCCTCCTCAGTCTGCTTGCGCAACTCCTCCTTCTCTTTCTCATTCTGCTCGTCCTTCAGCTTCATCTCCTTCTTCAACTCCTCTTCCATCTGTATGAGCCTGTTCTCATATTCCTGGATCTTCGCTTGTAGCTCGGCCCCGGCCTTCTTCTCCATCCGGCTGTACTCCTCCTCGGCTGTCCTCCGCGCCGTGTCGATGTGTCTTTGTAACTCCTGTTCACGAACCGTGTGTTTCTCGCGCAGTTGTTGCAGTTCTTGCTCGTGTGTTTGTTGGAGGCTGTCGTTGATTGCTTTCACTCTGGACAACTCGACGGAGGTGGACTCCTCGGTACGTCTGAGATTGGCGCGCTCCTGGCCGAGTTGTTGCTCGAGGTGAGCCACGTTTGCTTGGCATTCTTGTAGCGCCTTCTCCTTCTCATCCAGCTGCGTGCGCAGCGAATCGACCAGCTCACGAGATATACCTTTCTGCACACCATTGGTGACCACAGAAATCTCCATCCCCGGGTCTCTGTCGATCGCCCGCAGGATGCGACTGTAGTTGTCCTTGAAAAACTCGACGAAGGTCGAATCGAAGAATACATCAGGTAGCGCACCGGTCGACGGGTCCAGCTTCTGCGGTATCATCTCGAAGTCGCGTACTGCCGGGTGAGCCCGGAGCTTGCTGAGCTTGTCGATGTACCTGTCCCGACCCATGTTGGACATCAGGAGAGGCTGCAGTGTACCTCGCGGCACTGGAGAGTCTTTCGTCGAGAACTCGTAGACCACGCCGAGGAGCATGGCAGCAAGGCCCTGGACGATCGTCTCGCTGGAGCTGCTCTTCACGACCGTCTGGATGAGGCGCTGGACATTGCTTCCCTCCTCCAGCAGCTCGTTTACGCCGTCCAGATCTTCGAACAGCCAGCAGAGGAGGAGCATCAGATACCCAATGGTGACGCGCTCGTCCTCGCTCCGAGACAGGCTGGCGATCAGGTGCGACGTAATAATCTGAATGCTCGTCACAACCTCCTCCCCCTCAGCCTCGTTGCCCTCCGTCACTTGCCTTGCGAGCTCTTTCGTGGTGGCATTATCAAAGGTCAGATGCAGCATTATACATGACGCAAACCAGTATCTGTAAGGGTCAACGGTGCTGTCCTCCGTCGGCGAGCGGAGCAGAGTCGTCAGCACATTTGCAGCTTCGAACATGCCTGACTTGTGCCCATCGATCGCTCGGCGGAGGAAATGCTGTCGGATTCCGGGGTGGTTGAAGAAGTAGGCTTTCAGACACTCGCATGCAGCCATCCTCATGTCGAAGGCCTGCAAGTTATGCAGACATAGCGACAGATCCAACAGTCCATCAATTACATAGACCTTGGGGACACCATTTACCTTTGGGCTCTTTCCATTAGGCGTGGGTGTAGGCGATGGAGCGTCCTCCAGCGGAGAGGGTACTTGGAATTGGGCGAAGTTCTCCTGTAGGGTTGCGTTGCCCCTTATGATATCGGCGCATGTCACGAGGGCCTATAAAAAAAACCCTCTGAGTCTACGTACATGAACACACAAGACAGGGCGGCACATACCTCGGCCTTAATCGGAATTTCCGCTGTGTGACTAAAGGCAAGTTGGAGCGCGTGGTATAGGAGGTGATGTTGCCAAAAGGCGCTCTGGTTTTGCATAGTACCAACAGCACCACGGACGAGAAACAGCCGTATGACTGCAAGTAGAGCGTACACGTTCCTGTTGCGTTGTGCCTGTGCCCATGGTGCCACATCTTCTTCCCCATCCTCCGAGGGCAGGTACGCGCTCTGCAGAAGTTGTGACAGCTGTGGTACGCATCCCGTCTCGCGGAACTGCGATTGGTTGGAGGAGTTGAGTCTGAGCAGGTTTGCCATCAATATCAAGCAGTCTTCCACCACCTGGCTGCCTTCCAGCAAGCCCTCGGCGGAAATAATGGCAAAGATCTTCTTGAAAGCATCCTCGAAAGCCACCAATTTTTGTATGTCGGGCGACGAAGGAGTGAGGTAGGTCAGGAGGGTTATGGCTTCGTTTCGAATCGCCTCTCTTCGGTCGTCGAGAATAGCAACGAGTCTCGATATGCCAAGGGGTGCAGTGAAAACGCATTCCTCTGTACGTTCGGTGCGGGCGGATAGGATCGCGGAGAGCAGTTGGAGGGAGTAGAGTCGGGAGTAGAAGTCAGTTGTCTCGAGGAAGTCTAGCAGCAGGGTAATATTCTCCTGTCTCTGTGTGAACTCGTCGGCCAGCCACAGCACGATCTCGTCTGACGCCTCAGGACTGTCCTGATTTGGGTTGAAGAGCATAAGCAGGGTCTCGAGGACCACCTTGACCGTGTCCACGTCGTCTCCATCTTTGCTCAGACTTCCTATCAAGCTCCGGAGTGCGCCAGAGGCGACAGAGGCCGGGTACTCTTTTGCAAAACTGCGCAGACCCTGTATGGCAGCTCGACGGTCCTCGAGGAGAGTCGCTGAACTGAGACGGCCGCTGAGGACAGAGATGGTTTCGCCGACCGACTGCTTCGGGGGCGCGTTCGCTATCGAGAACATGGTGGTCGAGCTGGCCTGTGTGCTTCTCGGTCCATGGGGCTAGGGAATCATAACGCAGACGGAAGACGAGGAAGCATGGTTTCTTTTTCGGATGTTGGGCGAGGGTATCTCGAGACTGTGAATGTCGAAAGTGGATTGACAGCTGTTGCTTCCAGCATCCCACCAGCCTGCCTGCCTACCTGCCTACCTGCCTGCCAGCCGCCAGCCCACCTCGAAATCCGACCAGGGTCTGGGAATGGGTCCCGAGCTAAAACAGGAAGATTTTTAGGGCAATCTGGGGAAGCACATGAACCCTGGAGAAGGTGCTCTGTACAGGGGCTCTCCGACCTCGGGCCCCGCGCTAAGGCACTACCCACATTGATTCTCTCAGTCTCTCAGGACGGAAAGTTTGACTCAAGCTTCATCCTCTTCCAACCGTCTCCATCCAAGCGGTCGAGCGTCTGGTGAAGTCAATTGCACCAATCCTCGCTTCGAGAGTCATAGTCCGACTCTTCTCGAGAACATCTCGTCTGTTCTCCGAGTCGAATCGACAAGATGGCCTCCCGAAGCATCCTCCTGCGCTCGTCGCCATGGCGCGCAGCAGCTCTCAATAACCTGAAGCCCGCAACCTCCTCCTTCCTCCCAAGCACCGCCGTCCGCGCAAGCAGCTCCTCGACCTCTGCCATCGCCTACAAGGCCCTGCGCCGCCGTCAAGCCCCTCTCCCCGTGAGCGAAAGCCCACCAACCTGGTCCGCCCAAGCCGCCGTCTCCAACATCCTCTACGAGACGCCTGTGCCATCCCGCGACCCTCCCAAGCGCCACGTCCTCAACTGCCTCGTGCAGAACGAGCCGGGTGTTCTGTCGCGCGTATCCGGCATCCTGGCGGCTCGCGGCTTCAACATCGACTCGCTGGTCGTGTGCTCCACTGAGGTTGCCGATCTCTCGCGCATGACCATCGTGCTGACGGGGCAGGACGGCGTCGTCGAGCAGGCGCGCCGTCAGCTGGAGGATCTGGTGCCCGTGTGGGCGGTGCTGGACTACACCGAGGCCGCACTTGTGCAGCGCGAGCTTGTGCTGGCCAAGATCAATATTCTGGGCCCCGAGTACTTCCAAGAGCTGTGGGCGCACCACAGGGAGATCACCGCCGAGGTTGCCGAGGAGGCTTCCTCTAGCTCTGTTGAGGGTTCCGAGGGCGATCGCCGCCCTACGCTGAGCGAGACGGCTGAGGACTTCCACCCCAGCCGGCTGGCGCCCAGTGAGGCGCTGCGGCTGAAGCATGAGCATTTGCGGAGTATCACCTACTTTACGCATCAATTTGGCGGCAAGGTGCTGGATATTAGCAATAGCAGCTGTATTATCGAGGTGTAAGTCTATCTGCCGCTCGGTGGCCCTTGGTCGAATTTTGCTGATATCATGCTACAGTTCGGCGAAGCCTTCCCGAATTGACTCATTCCTGAAGCTGATCGCACCGTTCGGTATTCTCGAGTCCGCACGAACTGGTCTGATGGCCCTGCCACGGTCTCCTCTCTCTGGACCTGCGGACGAGGCTGTGAAGGAGGCTGATGACGTTGTGGATGCCAGCCAGCTCCCGCCAGGCTAAACTTCATGTATCATAATTACAAAAAAGGAACTGGAGTTTCATACTTGGCAATACGTGGGGGGGTTTAGTTCAGAATCAGGCTCAGAGCCACCAATGGAACTCGATTGGAAAAGAAAACTGTTTTGCTCGCCATTTTCACTTTTGGACGCCAAACCCCATTCCAACTTCCAATGCGCGAAGAGAAATTCGTGATGTGCACGCAGGCTTTTAGACAATCTTGCCCTTGTTGACCACGAACGCTTCAAGCGCAGCTGTCAGAGATGTTAGCCTGGAGCACACACCACATCCTCGTAGGGGTACTCACCAACAGCAGCCCACAGCCGATTCTGCGCCTCAGGAAACACCAGCGACCGCTCACTGTAGAACACCTCATCATGCACCTCCTCCGGGTGCCGCGGCAAACAATGCATGAACTTCCAGCCGTCCTTTGCGCCGCCGCGCTTAGCCAGCTCGTTGGTGATCTGGAATCCCTCAAACGCCTTGAGGCGCTTCTTGGCCTCGGCCTCCTGGCCCATGCTCACCCACGTGTCCGTCACTAGGATGTCTGCCCCCTTGATGGCTTCCTCGGGCACCGTGGTCTCCTCTAGCTTGCCTGTACCGCCGGCGGAGAGGATATGCTGTTTCATGCTCTCTGGAATCCCGTAGCCCTGCGGGCTGGCGACGGAGATATCCACGCCGAGCTTGAGGCACGCCGAAGCCAGATCAAAGAGGACATTGTTCGAATCACCCACCCACGCAATCTTCAAGCCCTCCAACCCCAGCCCTCCCTTCTCAGACGACGGGAAAACCTCGTGAATCGTCAGAAAGTCCGCGATGGTCTGCAGCGGGTGAAAATCATCACTCAGCGCATTAATGACCGGCACGCTCGAATGCTCCGCGAGCCCCGTGATGTCGGCGTGCGGCCCGACGCGCGCCACCATGCACGAAACCATGGACGAGATGACCTTGGACGTGTCGAGGAGCGACTCGTTCACGCCGAGCTGGATGTCGTCCTTACCGAGGAACATGGGGTGGCCGCCGAGCAGGGCAATGGCGCCCTCGGTGGAGACGCGCGTGCGTGTGCTGCGCTTGGAGAACATCATGGCGACGGTCTGGCCGTTGAGGGAGGTGCTGTGGGCGCTGAGCTTGGAGGTGGCGGCGACGGAGGCTTTGTGCGATGCGCCGGCGCGGACGAGCGCGGTGAACTCGGCAGTTGTCAGGTCGTTGATGGAGGTGAGATGGCGGGGCGGGGCAGCGCTGGAGTAAGCCCTGGCAGACCGCTGGGCAGCGGCTGCTATCTTGGTTGCGCGGAACATCTTGAGGGCGTGATGTGTTGCTGTGAGGCTTGTCAGTCGGTGCTTCATCATAGCTATATAGTGATGAGCGTTCGCCTTTCTCATATCGCACTTACACAGCCGAAGAGCTCGTGGTTCACGCTCGAGATTCACGCTCGAGACCAATGCCCACGAACGGTGGCTTGATGAGGGGGAAACAAGCCGTGGTCGAACCAGAATGTTGAGGATGCAGGCAACTCGTCGCGCTCAATTTATGGCCTCTTCAAGGGCACCACGAGGGGGGGGATCTCGAAGATCGTGGACTGGTGGGGGTAGGTCGTGTGTGTAATACAAGGTCGTGTAATACAAGGACGTAAGAGTCACAGTTACAAATCCGCTTCGGCGCAGTTTTGATTCACTTTCAGAACGGCTTCTCCTCAACCGAGTTTTTTCCTGCTTTTCTATGATACTACAGTCACACTCTTCTGCACGTCTACGCATCAAAATTTTGCAGTCTTGTTGTGAGCTAAGGTACAGCTGCATGAGTCTTGCAGAGAGTTCATCTCATCACAAGGTCTCTCTACCTTGGGTAGCATTCTGCTGACAAAGTAATGCGTTGCCAGTGGTGGCACTGTTAAAAGTCTAACCTCATACAAGTCCATGGATGGGCAGATGGATGGGCTCACGCCGATACAGGAGAGGCTTTTCGTTCCTGTAAATCATAAGGGAGGGTGTGGGTCACTAAGAGGTCGTCGGACCAATTGGGGGAATTCCCGACCCGTCCCACCAGAAAGGACCTTGGAACGGGCAGGGACCTGCGTCACCGCCCACTACCCTGCCCCAAGCCACGCTCGTTCGGTAGGTAACCTGACATCGTCACCATCTTAATCACAACCTTCTCAATCCTCGTTACACTGCCTCTTGTTTCTCTTTTTTGCGCTTCTTAATTTCTTCGCCCTACGTTTTGGTTAATAACATCTCTGCGCTTCCTATTCGATACCCCCCTCCCCCCGCGAAAACTCGACCTCCGGCTGAGAAGGCCGGTCCTGCTATGTCATAGACTACTTTGAATCTGCTTCACTTCGCTGTTGCAAGTCCTCGCAATGCCCGACTCGGAGAGAGAACCTCTGCTCTCGGCAGAAGCCACCGATCGACCCGAAGAACCAGAAGCTGGCAACGAGTCCACGCCGCTCCTATCCGGCAGCGACACTCCTCGCTACGGTGGACCCGATCAAGAACAACAAGGCGACACCGACAATGCCTCCCTCAGATCGCAGCGCAGCGCCACATCTACAAAAGCATCAAGAAGACGATGGCCGTCTATCATAGCTATGGTCATCCTGGGCCTCCTTTCCATTGCCATCATCGTCGTCGCCTTCTTTGTCCCCGCCGCGGTCGAGGAATATGCGAAAGAGGCCGCCGTTCTCGAACCCACCAACCTCTCCCTCGAGTCAATCACGACACATGGTGTGCGTGCCCGCATACAGGCAAATTTCAGGTTAGACAGGTCAAAGGTCAAGAACGAGCACGTTAAAAGAGTTGGAAGCGTTGCGACATGGCTGGTCCGGGAACTGGGCACCGACTCGACGAACGTCCAGGTCTACCTGCCCGAGTACGACAATGTCATGATCGGCAGCGCAGTCATTCCTCCCTTCACCCTTAGAATCAACGGCGATAACACCGCGATCGACTTCGTTGCTGAGCTCGTGCCCGGTCAGGCCGAGGGCATTCGCATGATCGCGAACGAGTGGTTGGAGGGCAGGCTTAATAGGCTACGAGTGCAAGGAAAGGCCGACATCAAACTCAGGACGGGCGTTATCCCGCTCGGCACACACGCTATGTCCGAGTCGATGACAGTCGAAGGTCAATCTCTCTACCGTTCCTTCGCGTCTCTGTACTTTGGCGAGAAGACGCTTTTCTGAATCATCAAATCATTGCATTGCCACATATGTCTCGTGTCTCGTTCCCTTTTGATGAAATGTTTGTAAGCCATGCTGACGAGTTTGTACAGCGAACAAACTACCAGGCGGCGGTGGTGGTCTCCCTCAGTACAACATTACCAAGGTGTTCTTCCGAGACATCGATAATCATACTGTCGGCGCTGAGGTTTCCGTCAATGCGTTCAACAAGTGGCCAGTGGAACTGGACATCCCACCACTGGCGTTCGAAATCCTAGTTCCCAATTGCGGCTTGCACGACCCTTTCATCCAGGTTGCCGATGCTTTCACCGATCCTGTTGGTATCCGGCCGCGTTCGCTTGTGGTAGCGAATGTCCATGGAGTGGTACGCGAGCTACCGGACTCGTTGACACGAGCATGCCCTCATTCCGAATCATCCCCCTTGGATCATATTTTGAAGGACTACCTCGGCGGCTCGGCTACTGTGTTTGTGCGAGGGAAGAGGCGACCGGGGCTGGAAACTCCGGAATGGCTTAACGATATTATGTCTCAGATCGTCGTCCCGGTGCCGTTCCCGGGACGCAGCTTTGATAAGCTCATTCGAAACTTCTCCCTGACCGACACGCACTTCAGCCTTCCGGATCCGACGGCCGAGCCCGGTGACCCCGGGGCAAACCCGGCGGTGTCGGGAACCATCAAAGTTATTGCCGGGCTTCCCAAGGACTTGAACTTCGGTATCAACGTCACTCGTATTCGCGCGTTGGCCGACGTCTTTTATCAGAAGAAAAAACTCGGCGTACTCGATGTGCACAAGTGGCAGCCTGCGAACTCCACCAGGATCAATTCGGGTACAGATGACCCGGAGCTTGAAATTCAGTCGCGTATCAACAACGCGCCTCTCAATGTTACGGATGAAGACGTGTTGACAGACGTCATTCAAAGTCTCATATTCCAAGGCAAGACGGTATATCTGGACATCAAGGCTCGGGTCGACGTCAAGGTGGAGACCGTTCTTGGAGACCTCGTTCTCAAGGACGTTCCCGCAGAGGGGAGAATTCCGGTAAAACGTCCGTCTTCTCTTTGGTGAAGTTAGTATCCTTGAGCCGGAAGTCCTACGGCCTATTAGAGCCGAGACTTCTCCCTCTTTCCTGGGGTATTCGGTTCGATATGTGCTGATAATAGAGTAGCCATACACAAGGGGGGATTGTCAGAGGGCAATCTCTTGAGGCAGCTCGCTCCGAAGATTGGGAATATCATGGTCTTGGATACCACTCCCGATTCGATTTTGTTGCAGGCATTGGTCAATATCACGAACCCAACACCCTATACTGCGAGTATCCCTTATGTCACTGCCCACATAATCTGCAACGGATCAGTCATCGGTGAGGTGATGGCGGATGATCTCGAAATTACCAGCGGCAACAATACGAACCTTCTCATCCGGGCAAAGTGGGATCCCGCCATAGGTGGCGCAGGCGCGAAAATCATTGCAAGGGATTTGATATCCCAATACATCTCGGGTTTCAACACGACCGTCGGCATGCGTGCCCACCGCGACAGTATTCCCGGCCAGCCCCTCATCGGCGAGGCCCTCTCCCACTTCAACATCACCGTGCCCACACCGCACATCACTCTTCCCGGTGACGACGAGGACCCCGACGACCCTGCCTCGGACCCCAAACGCAAAGGCCACTTCATCCGCGACGCAACTTTCCACCTCCTTTCCTCCTCCGCAACATTCACCCTTGCCTCACCCTTGCAGTACAACACCATATATATCGAACACATCAATGCCACAGCCTTTTACAACCACACCGAGCCCGTTGGGCAGATCATCTACGACATGCCCATCGCGGCGACGCCAGGACTGTCGCAGACGCCAAGACTGCCGGTGGATTGGTCGGTGGGGAGTATCGGGCAGGACAAGGTGCGGAAGGCGCTCGGGGGTGGGTTGAAACTGGATGCGAGGGCGAACGTGGGTGTAAAGGTTGGGAACTGGAGGCAGCGGCTGTGGTTTGTGGGGAGGGGCATTGGGGCGAGTGTGAGGCTTTAGTGAGACTTTTGGTGGGGGGTACGTTGGGAATTGAGACTGGGTGTATTTATATCTCGGGTTGATCTTAGGCAAGGCGAATCGGCGTTTTGGTTGGGGGGGGGGGGCATCGGTGATGGAATTAAACCACTAGACAGACGGGATAGGACAGTCTTTTCCTGCATTGGACTTGGGTTACGGAGCACTCACATACCCTTTTAACTGATGACAGGATGTGAGACAAAACACCTTATGATGGGTCGTCGTACATGGGCAGTGTAACCTCATGTACGACCTTGACAGCACGGGCCCACGGGAAGATTAAACTTGGCAGCAAACGGACCATACCCTGTATCCGTACAATGACTGTCAAGTCGTCTTCGAGACACGGACCCAAGAGGGAGCTGTGAGTTCGAGATAAGGTTTGGTTCGGGGACCCCCACGCAACCCGAACGTAGATTCAGCCCTACGGACGGTGCGCTGCGGCAGATCTTCGCCGTCAAATTTTGCGGGGTGCATTAGCCTTTGGTGATCGTCCAGGGCTAGTTATATTGCCTTTGCGGAAGCAACGGGGTTTGACGACGCTCGGGCTTGGTAAGGCTGAGGGCGTGTGGTTTTTTTTCCTTTCTTTTTTTGTTTTTCTTCTTGTCTTTTTCTTCCTTTTTCCATTTTTGATCTGTATGTCAGGATATGAAAAAAATGTGGGCGGACGAGAGTTGTTTTTGATTCGTATACAACATCCTCGGACTGGTGGATGGAAGGACTGGACTTGGTCGTGGCTACGTAGCTGCTGTGCTGCCTTGCAACGGTTTGAGTGTTTGAGTTTCCTCGTGCTTGTGCTCGTACTCGAGAGTACAGGATCCTGTGTTCTCAGCGTTCGAACCGTACGCACCGTGATGTCCTCGAGCAGCAAACCGGGTTCGGCCCATGCAACTTGGGCAGAAATCCCTTGAACTCGAGATGGAGTTTTCAGTCGGAAGTATTCTTTCTAGATATAAAATGATCAGTGCCTGTGATGCACGTAAGACGTGCGTAGGATGTATGCGATTGATCCTCAAGGGCCGGCCTAGGGGAGTATCGTATTACCACACAGCCCAATCTAGGTAGCCCTCCGCTCCTGGCTTCGAACAAAAGAGGCCCTCTCAGATGCTGCAAGAGGCAAGCAACACAGCAGTAGCATGTCTCAGCATGTGTTGGCACCTGATCCAGATCTCCCTCTTCCGTCTGGCTGGTAAGGTCTCTCCTTGGCTGAACCAGGCCCGGGGTCAGAAGGACGAGTGCATGAAGCCGCAGGTGGACTGCCGGCAGCCTTCTTGTGTGACCAGAGGGGTGGGAGAGGTGGTTCACTGCGAAACCTCTGCGCGGCTACTGACGTCAATGAAGCTGGAGTTGCCAGAGAGGATGTGCGCTCGATAGCAAACACTTGTTTGGGAGTGGAAGAGAAGTGCATCGCTTGCGTATGGGGAGGGTTTTCCTGCTGTCGGTCAAGCTGCTGCAGTTACTGTTGCTGGTTGATGATTGTGGGCTGTGGAATCTGCTGGCCTTGGGCTCCATCTCCAAGTTCAGGTTGCTGTCGAGTCTTTGGTCTGATCCCAAGTGCAGACAGAGCTTGAGCTCGGCGTCTCTCAACATCTGGCCGTCGTCAGCCTCAATCTGACTCCAGCAATCTGATTCCAGGTGAAGACAGAGCTTGAGCTCACCATCTTCCAGCTTCTGGCCATCATCAGCTTCGATCTGATACCAGGTGCAAACACCAACCTCGCCGTCTGCTGCCTTCTGGCTTCCGGCTTCTGGCTTCTGGCTTCTGGTCACTGCTAACTCTTTGACCTGATCTCTTACGCAGACCTCAACTTCGCCGTCCTCCAACTTCTGCACATCGCTGCCATCTCTTCTCTCTGATAACAACTGCAGATCTTGAGCTCACCATCTGCCAGCATTCAGTCGCCGTGGACTCTCCAGTCCCATCCCGAGCCTACACATCACTTCATCATCCTTCACCTCCAGCTGTTCGCCGATTCTTGTGCTTGATCCCAAGGTCAGCTTCACCAACTCAAATCTCCCAACCTTGGAACTCCAGCTCGTCGGAAGTTTCGCAAAGCAATCCCCAACTTAGACTTGCTATCTCTCATCGGCTAATTTCAGGTTAGCAGAGCTTCTCCGAGCTGACGTCGAGCTAACTCTCATCTGCTGCAACGATCATCTCCTGCCAACAACGTCGAGAAAGGAGCACCACTGTCGCTTGACGCTGGTGTGTGACTCCCCTTTGCAACCGCGCTCGCCAAATCCAGAATTCCCAAAACAGGAAGGGACAACACCCTCACCATCCAACCTGCCAATAACACAAGTCTCCTTCCATAATTGTCAAGATGGCCGCGCCTACTCCTCCTAGCCCTCCCAAGGGCCCTGGTATTGGAATTGAACCATTTCCTCCTCCACGCAACAACAACTTCAATAACCGGCTTGCCAGCAACAACCTCAGCTACCGCACCAACCAGGAGGCCACCCTCAGTTACCGCGACACCAACCTCAAGCTTGACTTTGAGGATTCCGAAGTCGATACGGACACTAACACTGCCAAAGACCACACTGACCTGGACCCTGATGCCGAAGGTGAAGGTGACGAAGACGAAATGCCGAAGCCACGCCCTCAGCAGATCAAGCGTGAGGCCGACATCAGTCTCATCCTCACCCCTCCGCAGCGCCACGACCTCAACAGGCTGAGCGAAGAGATCCACGACAAGGTCTTCGAGCAGATCTCCAAACCCACCAAGTTCCTCGAGCACCCTGCCGCTCAACCTGGCCGCATCAAGATCTGGAACTTTGCTCCTGCCGTTGAGGCTGCTCTCGCCGCGCAGAAGCCGGAGGAGGATGACATCTACTCGGCCAATGGCTCCTTCGCCGCCACCAAGACCGACCAGGAGCAGGGCGAGGATGTGCAGGAAAAGCCCAAGGTCACGGTAAAGATTGATGCCAACAGCGTCCAGCCTACCGTTTCCTCCATGAGCGTCCTGAAGGACGAGGTCAACCAGTACTTCACCAAGTGGAAGGCCACCTTCACCAAGCGCTTCGGAGATCTCGTCGTCACCAATCAGCCAAACTTCGGCGCTGGTCCTTCCCGTCAAGGTCAGGGAGCTCCTCGCGGAGGTGCTATGGCTGGAGGCCGTCCTCAGCAGCAAGGTACGTCTTGACCTTCCTCTCACTTTCATTCCCTCCCCCCCCCCGCCCCGGAATGGTTTGATGCGTCCCTGCTCCCCTCAAAGTTTCGATTGGCTTGCACTGTTCTTCGATTTACCCACTTGGACCCCAAATCCCCGTTTGCTCGCCCCCCTCTCCTTCCTACGAGCTCAAGGCTGACCAGTCATGGTGTAGTGAACAAGGGCACCGCCTATCAGGCTGACCTGTATCTCATCCGACGTTTCCCACCCATCGAGACGCCTCTGTGCCACCTGCCCGTCGACAAGAGACGTCTGCTAATCCACGCCATGATCCTTATGATGCTCTCCACCGAGCACTACATCTCCTTCAACCGCATCTACCTGCTGTACCTTGCTTCCTCCCTCCACCTTCCTCAATCAGTGTTGATTGAGGAGGAGAACCGCATTGCTCGCGGCCTCGGCAAGATTTACAAGACCTTGTGTGAGGAGGCTGAGGCGCGGGAGCTGGAGGAGAAGAAGCTGGCTGATGTGGCTCAAGAAGCTCAACTGGCCCAGGAAGCTCAGCAGGCCCAGGAGACCAAGCAGCTCCGGGAGTCCAAGAAGAAGTGGCGCCCTAACCCCAACCCCGTTCAGGTTGGAAACGCCCTGCTAGATGTCGGAATCGGTATTATTGAGGCCCACCAGGGTCTGCCAGCTATCAGCCTCGCTCCCGTGACTGTGGCCCACCTGATAGGTCCTCTGGGTGACTGTGAGGTGGCTTGTGGCGTCTTCTTCGGTGTCAACTTGGCCCGGCCATCTTTCCGATCTGTCGAGGCACAGATGTCAGGTGTCCAGGACGGCGCGTTCATTCGCGTGCATAGTGCCTCTGGAGCACTGGCAGAGATTCGAGACCCCAAGGAAATCGCCGCAGAGGACCGGCGCATGAGACTTGTCCTTTGCGTCAACGGTCTGCTGACGAGCAAGGACGACCTTACCCAGCCGTGGGATTGCCTGGGTCATCATAACGAGATTATGTCCGTCCGCTGGGAGACCGAGACCCTGGAGAAGCTTGGAAATGCTCTCGGGATCCTCGCCCGGAGCAAGGCCTGGCCCGAGACCTTGCA
This sequence comes from Juglanconis oblonga, assembly GCA_003012965.1. Taxonomy (NCBI): domain Eukaryota; kingdom Fungi; phylum Ascomycota; class Sordariomycetes; order Diaporthales; family Juglanconidaceae; genus Juglanconis; species Juglanconis oblonga. The sequence goes on along the minus strand of MUZH01004327.1, from coordinate 44,934 downwards.
GCAGCTGCGCGGCATGTCCAGTGAGTTCCGACACCTTTTTCGGAAGATGCTTTCTCAAGACTTGTCAACTGACATTGACTAGTCAATACCATCATAGCATTCCACTCCTGGCCAGAGTCGCTGATGAGAGTCAGCAAGATTGTGGACAACCCCTTCTTCATGGCCTATTCGAAGAGCACGAAGCTCGGAGAAATCCTGGTTAATAGCATCGTATCGCATGTGCTTGGCGAGCGCGGAATTAGTCTCATCGGACACGGTGTGGGCGCTCGTGCCATTTATCTGTGCCTAGTGATGCTGGCGGAGCGGAAGATGTACGGCTTGGTCGATACCGTCGTCCTCATGGGTACACCCGTTGTCGCCGATGCTGCTACCTGGAGCGCCCTGAAGAGCGTTGTCTCTGGCCGACTCGTCAACGTGTACTCGCCCACCGACTACATGCTGGCTTTCGCATCTCGAACTGTTATGTGGGGGGGTGGCGTTGCCGGCTGCCAGCAGATTGCTGGTGTGGGAGGTGTCGAGAATCACGACGTGAGCGACATCTTGGACGCTCATCTGAGCTACCCGGCCCTGGTTCCCACTATCCTCAAGCGAATCGGTTGGGATGATCTGAAGCCAGAGCTGAAGCTTCCTCCTATGCAGCCCAAGGCTCCCGGCGGTGTTTCCCAAAAGTCTTCCACTGCTGGGGGCAAGCCACGTCCTGGTCAGGGTCTGAGTAAGGCCCAGGGCAAGTTTGGCGTCACCGAGAACAAGGAGAACAAGGAGAACACGCTGCCTCAGCGCGGTGGCAGGAACTCTCGTGGTGGTGGCCGTGGGGGTGGTTCCGGCGGCCGAGGCGGTGCCGCCAACAACACCGACAAGCGCCTTGCCGACGAGATGGGGAAGATGAATCTGTAGGACCGGGATCGCAGATACCCACTTAACGGCAGCAACAGCAGAAATGGCGGACCAAGAAAAGAGGACGTCAACAGGGAGAACGCGCAACCATATCGTGGTGGTAGAAACCCTCGTGGGAGCTTCCGCGGCATTCGCAACATGAACAACAGCAATCGCTTCATGAATGAGGTGAAATCGACAGATCCAAAACCGGACTGGGATCGCAGACATCCTCTTCCCAACGGATTTGCCGGAACAACGAACACACAGTAACGTGTACTATGTCTTTCCATTCTCTGTACATTTACATCAGCAAGCAAAAAGGCGGAAGGCTACGACATTAAACATTTTTATTGAGCTTGAGAACCTTTATTTCTTCGGCTGCCGACTTACCTCATTCTAGCCCATCTTAGTGGCATCGAAACGCGCGGCATATTCGGCATCGGCAAGGAGTTGAATGGCTGGCATCGGTCGATCCATTTGGCAAACGGGACGGAGGACAGACAAAACATGGCTTAGATTCAGGAGACCCAGGTCGAGGGATCGGTAATCAGGAAATCAGTGGCCCTCTTTTGAGAGCCAAGCACATCAAGTCCAGGCAGAACATGACCAGATAGCGTTGATTAGGCCAATTGATGAACCAATTTGACATAGACTGGCTTTGCCTGTGGTGATGAAGACGAGGCGAAGTGACCGTGCTCGTTTTGATTGTCTAGTTTTGACCGATGTAAGCTTGTCGTTCTCTAATAATTTGAAAGACATACGTGGGAATCATAGAAGGGAATATGAAGCTTTGCGAATGAATCACCTATTCCTTTGAATCATCCCGTTCCTCTTGTCATGGCTGGAATTCCCATCCTGAGGGCTACAGCCACCTCTGCCAGTCGAAAGTCCCAGTCAAGACATCATTCGTTTCGCCATCATCAGCCTCACGTCGCCGCCTCTCACTCGCCCCCCTTAACCTTGCCGCTCGCAACAGCATAATACGCCCTCTCCCTCCTCTCCCTCGTGGCCTTCTCCACCAGCACCTCCTCCTCGCTCCTTCCTCCCCGCCCCTTGTCGCCATCTCGAACCCGTCGCGGCCGTCGTCGATAACCCACCACCTCCTCACCCGCCAGAAGCCCCTTCAGCTTCTCCAGGGTGACGGTGGCCTCCGCTCTCCCGCGTGACGTCTCGTCTCGGATGGACGTCAGCGGGGCGACGCCCGTGGTGTCGACGGATTGGATGTCCCGCACGAAATGGAGCTGGGTGTGCAGGGTGCGCAGCATGGCGGCCTCCTGGGCGGGGGAGGAAGGGGGAGGCAGGGAGGAGAGGCGGAGGAGGTGGTGTAGGGTCTGAGGGGTGATTTCTTCTGGTGGGGAGGATGAGGATGATGCCGAGGCGGACGCGGATCTGGATGTGGTTGTTGAAGAAGGGTCTGGGTCTGGTAGGAGGGACCGGACAGACCAGGTGGGTGCGGCGAAGATGCTGTGGAAGTCTGGATCGGGTGGTGGTGACGATGGTGATGGGCCTTGGGATTTAGGGGATGCCGGGGCCGATGTTGTTGGTGGTGGGTGGTGGTGGCGTATGGGGACGGCTGAGAGTTGAATTGTTTGAGACTTCCAGCGGGTGCATGTGTATGTTGGTCTGGTGGTCCTGGTATGTGATGCGGAAGCCCTTGGGGGTAATATCCGCAGTGCGCCTCTTACGAGGACGTGAGTTGAAGACATGGTTATTTTATATATATATATGTATATATAAACATTCAGAAACGTTCAGATAGGCTTTGTGTTTTGGCGTATCACGCACCTTGAGCCGGGAGGCTGAGGAGGCAGCCGTTCAGATGGACTGACGTTGGACCGAGCTGCTGCGTTTCGAGGGGTCTGGGAGTACGTACCCGCTCGATTTCTCCGCCAAGGATTTTGGTGGGAGCGGAAGTAGCGCTACTTCAGGAGGGCGGAGCGGCAAGATGCGGCGTCATAGCTTCATCCCAGCCTGCCGAGTGCGCCGTGTCAGAAGGGCCCAACTTGCAACCGCCAGCTGTTGCTGAAGATAGAAACGACCACCTCCTCTTTGCCGAAACCAACGACCATCGACGAACACGCGAACCTCTTCTTCATCATCAACTGTCCTTTACGAACCTACAAAACCGTATCGCGACTTGCTACTCCAGCAACCTAGATCACAAAGGACCCCGCTTCTTCCACAGACGTCTCGGAACATCCACGCGACAATGGCTCAAGATCCTCGCGCATTGCTGCAGAAGGTATGCTCGCTTTGGGTTGGGATGGGGAGATGCGGCGACATTGTGCTGACAGTGATTTTCCAGGCAGACAAGATGGTGCAGAGCGCATCGGGCGGCTTCAAGCTGTTCGGCGGGCGAGAGGACAAATACCAGGAAGCGGCTGACCTCTACACCGCAGCCGCCAACGCCTTCAGGATGCAACAGTCAAGTCAGTCTTGCTCCCTCCTCTTCCTCCCCTGGCACACTCGCACACGGACCTGCGAGCAGCGTGGCTGACATGTCCTCCGCAAAGACCGCGAAGCAGGACAAACCTTTGAGAAGGCGGCCCAGATCCAGATTAACCAGCTGAAAGAGCCCGACGACGCGGCCAACACGTACGTTGACGCTTTCAAGGTGTACCGAAACGAGTCGCCCGAGGATGCCGTGCGGTGTCTCGAGTTCTCCATCAACCAGTACTGCACCAAGGGCAACTTCCGGCGGGCCGCGTCGCACAAGGAGAACCTGGGCGATCTATTCGAGAACCAGCTGGGCGACCTGAAGCGCGCCTGCGAGGCATACGAGCAGGCCGCTGGGTGGTATGAGGGGGATGGTGCTGGGGCGTACGTTTACACCTTGTCCAATCTAGAAGACTTGAGGAGATGGTTGGATGCTGACTGATGCTCTGGGGGCGTGTACAGCCTCGCAAACAAGCTCTGGCTCAAGGTAGCCGACATCGCCGCGCTGGATGGCGAGTACTCGAAGGCCATCGAAAATTACGAGAAGGTGGCGAACCAGTCCATCAACAACAACCTGATGCGCTACAGCGTCAAAGAGTACTTCCTCAAGGCGGGCATCTGCCACCTGGCCACCAAGGACATGATCGCCACGCAGAGGGCGCTCGAGAAGTACCGCGACATGGACCCCGGCTTCGCGACGCAGCGCGAGCACCAGCTGCTAGTCGATCTGGTGCAGACCATCGAGGACGCTGACCAGGAGAAGTTCTCGGACAAGCTGTACGCGTACGATCAGATGAGCAAGCTCGACAAGTGGAAGACGGCTCTGCTGTTGAGGATTAAGGGGAACATCGAGGAAGGCGCCGCAGATGAGTTCGCTTAGGTGAGGAGGGATAGATGAGGTCGGACGGGAATGCAGATGGGCGAGGTTATTTTGTTGGCTCTCTCCTTTTTTCCCCCATGTTTTGGCGCTGGGTGGGGATACTACTACACAGAACTGAGCGCTGCTGATACAGTAGGTAGCCGAACATGATTTTCACTTAGCTCAGCATACATCACAAGCCAGTTCTCTGCCAATGTCCGCGGCACTCTTGCGGAGTAGTTCAGCGCAGTGAGGTCAAACACAATGCACAGTTGACAGTACGGCCAGTTAACGAATGAGGCGCGGAATGTCATGTGTTGACTTCCTAGATGGTATTCCGTTATACAAGTACGCCTGCGCCTGCGCCTGCGGACGACATTCTGGATACTGTTCTGCAGCCTCCATTCCTGTGTCTTACTTAAGTGGCAGCAGGTAGGCAGGTCGCAAGATGTTTCGTGCTTCGTTGCGCGCAGCATTTATCAGCAGCAGTTGGTGTTCAGCTATTCCAAAACTATTGAGACATCGAAGATTGGCTCCCAAATGACCAATAAACCTACCTGCACTCCTCCCCCTCTTTTCTCCCCCCCCCTTTTTTTCTTCTTCTTCTTTTTTTCCGGTTTTTCCTTCTCCGACGTATCTATCTTCCCATTGGCCTCTTTTCTATCCTGCAGCGTACCCGTGCATATGCTGGTAGACTACCTTGCTTACTTTCCTCTCAGTATTTCTACGAGGCCAAGGCAGAAATGACAACATCTTCATAATATCGAAGTTATCCTTTTCATATGTCGATTACCTTTCTTAGGAAGATAGATATTCGCAGATACGCGCAGATAGGATACTACTCCAGCCCGCGCTCAGATATTAGATATAATCTTAGGTGCTAAGCTTTCGAGCATTCTCTATTATATAAAGAAAACTATTACAGTTTATATAGCTATATTAACAGCTTAAAAAACAACAACTATCTAAAGCTATATAGGTAGAGATAATTTGAATTAAACTATTGAGGAGCTAGGAAGTATGCTGTATAGGGGCGCATGAAAGCCCCCGGTCGTAGGGCTAGTGATGCGAAGTTGCGAAAATCGAAAAGCGCTCTGAACCGCCGTACCGTACTAAGTGGAACCTTGCAGCTTTCCAAGGATCGTATCCGCCAGGACGCTGAGTGAGGTCTGGGCGCTCATGATATCCAAGAAGGGAATATCGACCTTGAAGACGGACCAAAACCAGGAGCGAAACTCGGAAGCGATCATACTGTCAACGCCGAAACCAGACAGCGGGTGGGACTCGGGGATCTGGTCAGCTGGCAGGAGGATCAGATTCGAGAACCGCTTCTTGACCAGGCGCAGGATGGCCTCGAGCATTGTCTCAGCATCGGCCTCGGGCGCGAGCACCACTGAGAGCGCAGTTGGTACGTCTTTGAACCACGGTGCGGCTGTCGTCACGACAGCGGCGCTTCCACCAGCCTGTGGCGCTTGCAAGGCTTCTTTTTCGGCCACGAGCGAGGCGAGCAACACCGATGCCCGCGCTTCCACCAGCACCCCGTGGCTGGTGAGATCGAAACCCTGGAGACTGAGCTGGCGGATGGCGGCAGGCTCGAATCCTGTGAGCAGATGTGCCTCGCTGGGCTTGCGCTCCGCCTCGCTACTGAGCGCGAGATCAACGACTTGGAGGAATTCGTCCTCGTTGAGCGGCTGGATACCCTTGCGGAGTAGGAGCGCCTCGATCTCTGGATTCTCATGCAGATAACCGACCTCGGATATCATACCGAGCCCGACAGACACGCCGGCCTGGCCTCGCGACCGACGCCAGCGCGCAAAACTGTCGAGGAAGCCGTTCGCTGCGCAGTAGTTGGCCTCGGTCGCCGTGCCGACAGTTCCCGAGACGGACGAGGTGAGCAGGAAGAAGTCAGGCTCATGGGATGGGTCCTTGTCCACATGCACCTGCAGAGCATTATGCAGATTCCATGTGCCCTGCCACTTGGGGTCTATACCCGTATGCCATGCCGTGTGTGGCATACGTGTGAAGAGGGCCTCGTCTAGGCCCATGGCAGCTTGGACAACGCCGCCGATGCGTCGTCCCGACTTCAAACACGCCGAGACTGCGGCATTCACGTCCTTGGTCCTGGACACGTCGCCCCGGACGACTGTCACGGTGGCCCCAGCTTCTTCCAGGCGGGAGACTAGCTGGCTTGCACTGGGCTTATCCGCACCGGACCGCCCGACGAAGACAAAGTGGCGGGCACCTCGCTTCATCATCCAGCGACTCAGACTGCGGCCTAGACCACCGAGACAGCCAATGAGAAGATAGGACTTCTCAGGATCAAAGACGCTGAGATACTTGGCCGGCGCCACCTACATCCAAAGTCAGCACACGTTCCAGATGGAGCATTTGTGGTTCGGTCTGCAATACCGTGGACAATCACTTACCCTAACACGAGCCCTTTCGTCCTGCATGGAAATAACCACCTTACCCACACGGTCCTTATTCGCGAAAAAGCGATACGCTTGCGCCACCTCACTGGCATCGAACACCTTCACAGGCAGAGGCTGAATCTCATGGGCTCGGTAGAGCTCCAGGGTCTCCGCCACGAGTCTGTTCCAGATAGCGCGTTGAAAGGGATCATGGGCGTAGAAGAGCTCGGACAGATCAAAAGCCGTGAACGTGGCATTTCGCAGAAAGACGCGCATATCCAGCTTTCCAGCATCGAGCAGTTCGCGTTTGCCAACCTCGACAAACCGACCGAATTCAGCCAGGCAATTCCAACTGTCGTGCATCAGGTCGCCGACAAGGCTATTGATGACAACGTCGACGCCACGCCCGTTCGTAGCGCGCATCACGTCCATGACGAACGACGGGTCTCGAGAACTAAAAATGTGGGAGTCCGGCACACCCAGCTGGCCGCAGAGGTACTCGCGTTTAGTCTGCGATCCGGCCGTCGTATACACCACAGCACCGATACGCTGGGCCAGCGCAATAGCCGCAATGCCCAATCCTCCAGATCCGGCGTGGATCAGGACCGTCTCGCCCTTGCGCAGGTGCGCGCGCTCATTCAGGGCATACAGTGCTGTGCCGTAGACGAGGAGCAGGGTTGGCACGACGGTGTACTCTTCGGTGTCGAGCATTTTGTGGACAACGCCCGAGGGCAAACGTACGGCAGTGCCTAGGTGGTGAGGGGCACAGGCAACGACACGATCGCCGACCTTCAGGCGCGAGACATCGCGACCGACGGCCGTGACTTTCCCGGAGAGGTCGAAGGCTGTCGTCTTGTCGCGAGTGTCGACACGCCCGCTCATGGCGTATACGTCCTTGGCATTGAGGCCGACTGCCTTGACCTTGATATCCACAAACCCTGGCGGTGGTATGCCTGTTCCGGGCAGCCCAACGCTTGTCTCGTCCTGCTGCAACGCGGGGTCCGACAATTGCTGGAAGTGGAGAGTGTCCAGGACCCCGACACGGCTGATATCTAGCCTCGCTAGCCCGATCTCGGCCAGTGTTTGGACTGTCTTGCTTCCCCCTTGGAATCCCATGCGCCGGCGGAATAGAGCATTTACAGAATGGTCCGGACCATACCGGCTGACGTGGAGCAGACCGTTCCTTTGGACGAATTCTGCGTCATCTCTATCATATGCAGTGACCAGTGCCTTGAGCGCGTTGCCGGCGACTGTGGCCACGTCGATGGTTGCCGAGGATCCGATATCAAGGATGGAGTACCGCAGCGTCGGCTGTTCCAACATCAAGGCGCGAGACAAGCCGTTCGAAAGCGTCAGATTAGGGTCCGGTGAAGTGCCCAGCATGTTGGCGCCTGTGATCCACAGCAAATCCGTCGCGTTGTCAGTCAGGATCCGAAGGCGGTCCAGGTCTTTTGGGCCGATGGTTGCAAGAAATTCATCCTCCAGCTCAAGCAAAGAGACGCAAACTGTCGTTGCGGCAATCTCAGTGTTGTCCAATTGGTCCACAGTGACAACACTCACATTGGAGACGCCGGCCTCTTGCTGCAGGTGTTGACCGAGAGCTGTGCTCAAGGCGGTCACGGCAGGGGACGAGGTCTCGCCTCGCACAAGCACCACCTTGCGGTCACGTAGACTTGTGGTCTGGAGGGGTCGAACAGCCAGGAGGACCTGATTTCCAACATCCGAGATGTCGAAACCCATGGCCTTGAGCTCTGCGATAGCGACATCCGATTTTCTGGTGATGATGATACCGTTCTGTGCCACCAAATCGCCGATGCGATCAGGCGCCTGTTCCCAGATGCGTACCGAGGAGGCGTGTCTCGGAATTACCACGACGTCGAAGGGTCTGTCCTCGTTGGCATCACCTTGGATTGCAATATCGCGGTTCTCCGTGAGAGTACCACAGTCCCATGACTGGGCTCTAGCAAACGCCGTCTCCATATCCAGCAAAGACTTCCATTGCTTCGCCTTGTACCCGAATGCATCGCCGTCAAGTTCCAGCACTCGCATACGAGGGTTCTTGTGACCTGCGAGGTCCAACAGACCAGCGGTCACTGCCAGGCTTTGGTCATCTCGAACGTCTTCAGGCTGTTGGTCGACGTACGTGGCGATATATTCCCGCAGCGATTTCTCGGCGTCTGGGTTACTGCGCAAGCGAAGCACGTCGGGCTTCCAGTGAATCCGCAGCGTTGGCTGGCGCTGTGCAAAAAGCTCAGCAACGTCACCCTGGGACTGTTCTGTCTCAAGGGCCACAGGTTTCCCGGTGTACAGCGAGATCTTGCCACCGTGAATGTCGACCACAGGGTCACCATGGGTATCCCACAGCGTGCCCTCAATTCTCCTGCTGCACAGGCCAGTGACTTCGGAGCGTGCGTGAATCTCGCCCTGGACCCCAGCCGCAATACCCTCTTCTCCCGGAGCAGCAGGTTGCAGTCGGCACTCGGCGATGAACACAGGCAACCAGGTTTGAAGCGCAGGCACGTAGCCCGCGGTTGTGCTGAGAATGGCTGCTTGAAGCGCAGCGTCAATGGCAATAGGGTGCACGGGGTAGTACGTGGTACTATCGCAAGCTGCCGGTGGATTCAAAGCTGTGAAACCGATCATCTCTTGCCGGACCTGCCTGCTGTCGGTATGGAGGCTGGTCAGAGACTGGAAATTGGGGCCGAAGCAGAGTCCTTCCTGGTCCCACTTCTTATACCACTTTCTAGTGGTGGACCAAGCGTCAAACGTGTCTGTTTTGGTCAACTTGACGCCACTATGTTGCTCTGATGGTCCGCGTCGAGGCTTTGTCACACGGATGCTACCTGTGCAGTGCAGTGTGGTCTGACCTGCTAACCACGATGAAACTGCAAAGTCATGCCAGTCCGCAGAGCTGTTGGCATTAGAGAACTTGCGTGCCGACATCGTGGTGTGAAGCTCGATGTCCTTGGCTGTCGAGTAGACGTCGCGCTCCTCCGCAGGCACGTTGAACGCTGCAGAAATGCTGACGTTGCGGAACTCGAAGGCTAGCTGATCTGCTGGGGCTCCCTTGGCATCTGTGATCTGTGAGACAGCCTCGACTGCTATTGCCAGGTAGCCCGTGGCGGGAAACACGATCGTGCCCTCGACTTTGTGGTCCTTCAGCCATGGCACCTCACTGAGCCGCAGCAAGTTACGCCAAGTGAAGTCGATGCCGTTGCCCGTCAATGCCAGAGTACCAAGGAGCTCGTGGCGAGGATGCTTACGATTTCTCATCTCGACGCTGGCGCGTGGCTCACTCCAGAGTATACCTGCCGAGTAGTCCCACGGGTAGGGCGCGAGGTCGTGGACGGTACGCAGTCCCGATCCAGACAGGCCGTTGATCAGATCCCAGTTCAGGCGAGTATGGCCATGCGCGAAAAGCGAGCCGGCGAGCGTCTTGATACTGAGTTCGGCGTCTTGCTGTCGTACAAGCGACGGTGAGTATGGAAGGGAATCTTCGGCGAGCTTGAGGGACGAACGGATCTGCTTGATGGGCCCCTTGAGTGCTGCGTGCGGGCCAACTTCGATGAGATGGATGGACTTGTGTTCGCCCACGACAAGATTCGCCACAGCATTGCTGAACTGCACGGGCTGCTCGAGGTTCTTCCTCCAGTATGCAGGCATATAGGTATGGCCATCGACAAAGCCAAGACCCTCGGCGCTGTGGCCCACGGAAGAATACATCTTCACTTCACCGGCCGTGTTGAGCTTGTCGTCTGAGTCGCTAATGAAGAAAGGGACGAGAAGCTCCTCGTACAGCTGGCCAATCTCCTCCATCATCGCGGAGTGATAAGCCCGCCCGCCTGTTGGAAGCTTCCGCGCGAACTTTTGCTCGGCTTGCAGGGTGGTCATCAACACATCGATTCCGTCCGTCGTGCCGCTCAGCGTGACGCTTTCCGGTGAGTTGACGCATGCCACGCGAACCTGCCCTTCAAGCCCCGTGCTGTCGATCAGCTCTTTCGCGGCCTCGGCCGTCAGCCCTGCCGCCAGCATTGTGCCTTTTGACTTGAGTTCACCAACGGCAAATCCGCGGAAGTATGCTACCAGGATGGCTTGAGTCGCAGTAAGGTGGCCGGCTGTATATGCGGCCGCGATCTCACCCGAAGAGTGTCCCACCACCGCCTGGGGAGCAACGCCCCAGCTACGCAGCAGATCCACTAGGCCGATTTGCAAGGCCGTGCAGATGGGCTGGCTCCGGGTCACCTCGTTGATACGACTATCGGCGCCATCCAAGAACGTCTCCTCAAGCGTCCAGTCGGGCGCATGTTGGGGAGGTAGGGAACGCAACACGTCGTCGAGCTTACGGACAGTGTCACGGAAACTCTGGCTGGTGGAGAGGAGCTCCTTTGCCATGCCTGCATACTGCGCTCCTTGACCGGTGAACACAAAGCCAAGTGGAAGCATTTTGGCGGCTTGACTGTTCCGCCCAGTGTCGCCCAGGACGATGCTTGCCGCGCCGGTACTATTGTCATGGCGAGCCAAGAGGAATGTCCGTTTCCGTAGGTGGTCGCGGCCCTCGGCGAGCGTGTAGGCCAGATTGTGTAGAGCTTGGGTATCGTGGACTTGCGAGACGGTCTGGGTGATTTGCTCGACCAGCGCGTCCAGCGAGGCAGCTGACATGGCTGAAAGGGGCAACACTAGGAGGGTTTCCTCGCCTTGTTCCGGGCATGGGCAGTTGCTCGCGTGCGGGCTGTACTTGGTGCGATAATTGTGGCCGAGATAGCTCGCGGGGCTCTCGAGAATGACATGGCCGTTCGCGCCGCCGTAGCCGAACGAGTTGATGCTGGCACGACGCAACGAACGTGGCCACTGCTCTACATCCTGGGCAATCTTCATGTTGCGCCCTTCTAGGTTGACTTCATGCTAGATCAGTCTCCAGCCAAGCTTGACAAGGCTGAGGGAAGGTACTTACGTTTGGGATTAAGATTGACTATTCCGTGCGATGGTGCAATACGACCGTTCTCGAAGGATTCGACTACCTTGAGGATGGAGGTGAGGCCGCTGGCTCCTTCGCTGTGGCCGACATTCGTCTTCACCGAGCCGATGAGAAGGGGATGCCCTTTCCGAGGTCGATCAGACGGCGAGAAGATGTTGCCGACCGCGTTCACCTCGATGGGGTCCCCGACAGGCGTGCCGGTTCCATGGCACTCGACGTAATCGGTTTCGGCGAAGTCCAGACCCGCGTTCTGATATGCCTTGCGCATCACCAACTCCTGCTGAGCGCCACTCGGCAGCGAGATGCCCGCAGTTTTCCCACTCCTGTCAAGGTTTCGGGTTAGCCTGGACCCTGCATATAGGTAGTCAGTCTTTCTGTCAGCGAGGCAACATAGACTCACGCATTCACAGCACTTCCACAAATGACTGCTCGGATGGGATTCCCATCTCTGAGTGCCGCGGACAGTCGCTTGATATAGATGGCATTGACGCCCTCGGCACGGCCGTACCCATCGGCTGAGGCATCGAATGTGTGACATGTCCCCGTTGGCGACAGGACACCGCTCTTGGCTGCAGCAACGTGCAGCTCAGGAGACAGTATCAAGTTGGAGCTGGCCACTATGACGCTGTCACAGTCCCTCGCCTTGAGAGAGTTCAGGGCTTGGTGAAGCGCGTAAATCGAAGAGGAACACGCGGTATCTATTGTGTTGCTGGACAGCAAAACTCTTGTTAGCGAGGGACTTCTGACACCCCGCCAACCCGTCAAAGACGAAAAATTTGTAAGTCACATACCTCGGTCCGTGAAGATTGAATACATGACTAATTCGATTCGACATGATGGTAGCGCCCGAGCCCGTCGCGATGTACCTGTGGAGATAGTCCGGGTCTCGTGTCTGGATGGGTTGGTAGTCAACGGAGAAGTTGGCCACAAACACTCCAGTCGCGGACCCAGCCACACTCTCCATAGGAGCACCGGCACTAGCGAGAGCTTCATAGACAACTTCAAGTAGCTTCCGCTGCTGTGGATCCATGTACGACGCCTCGAGGTTGTTGATGCCAAAGAAGGCGTTGTCGAAATGGCGGACATCCTCGCCAATGAAGTACCCACCGGGCACGTTGGTCGTTCCGCTACGGCTCACTTTGTCATAAAACCCGTCGATATTGTACCGCTCCGTTGGCACGGGCCCCTGAGCTGATTTCTTGTCGACTAGAAAGTCCCATAGCTCCGATGGAGACCGAATGTCCCCTGGCAAGCGACATGCTATGTGCTCAACATCAGATTGTGTGCCACACAGGTAAGGTGAAGAAGATTGCTTTAAGAGACATGAGCACATGAACACATGAAAAGTCGGAAACTTACCCATTCCCACAATAACTGGTGGGTCATTGTTCGTGAAGCCTGAATCAGCCATGCTCTTGTCTTCGACATCCAAGTTGATGAGGCTGCCTGGCCCGCTTGTTGGTGAGTCCAGCACCACGAAGTCAGAGTTGGAGGCGGACATGGTTGATTACTCTTGCTATTGTAATGAGAACACAGAATTTGGAGAACACTAAGGTATTTGGCGATGAGTGATGAGTCCCCTAGGAACATGGAACGCAAATATGAAGTGGTATGCTCAAGATGTGCCCGTACTGGACCCGGAACAGTCAGGTATGCTATATATAGGCTTATTTGAGTTCACGTCTTTTTACATATCTTTGGCCGTTGCATTTTAAACTCTACAAAGTACCTAAATTTGATAGATCTTTTTTAACTATGGTATATTTGACTTCGCAGGGTGTCTAGACTTTCCCTTTCACACCCACTTGTGCGTTTGCTTGTGTGATAAGAACCTCGTGAGAATTTCACAATTAATCCGTCTATTCCGGGTTTTCTTATCAGCGGGCAGCGTCGGGCTCTCTGGAGTCCCCATCCGCCTGCTTGTGTTGATAATCATCGTCATCCTCATATGGGTGTTGACCCAACGAAGGCATGTCACCCGTACCTTCGAAACGTACTTTTGTTGCACCAATCGGCATGCCTTTCTCGACGTCCATGCCGTGATGTTAGATATGGGTAAGGTATACCGCTAAAAAAGTCACATGAAGGCTTTGAGGCACTTGCTTACCTAGAGAAGGATTCCGCCGAGCACGCAGTACCTGCCATAAGTGGTTCGTCGCTCATCACCGCCATGTCTCGGTCATATCACAATGCTGGAAAATGATCTTCATCCTAGAATATGCAAGTGATGAACCGCAGCCATCGGATCACAACTGATGATGAAATGGATGTCATCCTGGATCACACAGATCACACAATATTCTAGATCCGCCTCAGCGATACAGACCTGCCCTAAGGCCCCACACATTGTAGATATGGACTATCTCGCACGTACGGAGACAAGCAGAAGAGGTTCTTATGCCAGCCTTGCTTGTATTGGACCCTTGCACAGCATGCCATTGACACGTGTTATAAGACATACGTGGTCATCCATTACAAGGGGTAAGATGACCTTCGGTTGAGACCTATCTGAAGTTGCTAAGACTGGAGCGCGCCGTGATGCAACATTCACACAGATTATACCTCGGACTGTAGCAATCCACAACATTCAAGGAATTCGCATCATTTCTTGATAATTGCCGACCTAGCGAATGGCGGCTGACCTGCATATGGTATCAAGTGAGTATAGCGAGTATTTTACAGCTCGTTGGCCTTGCAACAGGTTCCTGCCACTTGGCATTCTACAATTGTTGCCTATTGTAAGCGTGATCGAAGACCTCGCATGGCTCCGTATGACTGCATTTTCAACTAATCCGCATCTTGGTAGTTGACCATAGACTTGCTCATGAGTCTAGACCACAAACTGGAGGGCTGTACATGTACCTAGGTAGGTGGATACACATGTATGTGGTTTGTACTGAAGTAGACAGCATTTTCGAGAACTCCACCGCCCTCTCGGTCTGAAATAGCAAAGCGACGTGATTGGATAGACATTCGGACTTCATGGAGCATAAATGGCTCATCGGATTCCGTGATATAATCCCAGATGCCTTGCTCTCAACACAAACACTATCCCAAGCTAACCAAGTTTGACTAAATTGAGCTCCATGGATATCATTGGCCACGCGCTAGTAGTCGGAGGTGGTATGTACTGCGAAGAGTTGACCGGGCCCATAGCCTTGAACCTCAAAGTCCACTATCCAATTCACTTGCTCTGATGTGTGCTAATAGAGACTTTGCAGGGAGTGGTATCGGCATGGCTTGCGCCCTTCTCTTGGCCGAAGAAGGCGCGGCGGGGGTCCTAGTCGCAGATATCAACATTGAGACAGCCAGGCATATTGCAGCTGAATGCCAGAAGAAGGCAAAAAACAGTCAATTTCGCGCCGAGGCCGTCTATGTTGACGTTACTAAGGAAGCCTCGGTCCGCAGCCTCATGAGCCACATGGTCAAGGTGTTTGGGCGCCTGGATTACTGCATCAATTGCGCGGGGGTGAGTACTCATGACTGCCTGATTCCTGCGGGAAGGCGAGCCTTAGATCCATCTCCGAGCGAATGGCATCAATTGCTGACCTAGTCTTTCTCGGTGACAAGATCGGAGTCCAGAAGGGTGTCGACATTGTCAGTCTGACGTTGGACGAGTTCCAGCGCTTCCTTGACATCAATACCACGGGGATGTTCTTGGTGACACGCGAGGCATCCATTCTGATGCGGTCCCAAGAGCCTCAACTTGTCTTGCGGTCCTCGCCTGGCCGCGGAACCACACGGGGTGTCATCGTCAACCTTGGCTCAGGGTCCTCGATGATCGCCACCCCAGGGGTTCTTCCTTACACGACGTCGAAGCACGCAGCCCTTGGATTGAGCAAGAACAGCGGTGAGGGCCCCTGAACATTGACCTTGAGCACCTGCTAGAGAGAGATGATAGTTGCTGACATGCATACTGATTTGGTTGCTCAACAGCCCTGGACAACGCACCTTACGGTATAAGGGTTAACTGCGTTTGTCCTTCGTGGACCGATACGCCAATGGTACGCCGCGCCATGGATGGCGTCGACGGTCTGGCCAGCTTCATCGAGCGAGCGGTGCCTCTTGGCCGGATCGCTTTGCCGGAAGAGGTGGCGGATGCAGTCATTTTTCTTTGCAGCCCAAGATCGAGCTATGTGACCGGAGCTGGCTTCGTAGTTGATGGCGGAACCACGCTGACGGCCTTGAGGTGACGTGTTACCGGCATGGAACATTGTGTGCTGTGGCGGCTGACAATGGCTGCTGATAGCGGTATCAAAGATAACCAGCGTTACTAAGATCATATGGAGTCTTCCCTTCCAAGCCAAGCGTTGTGTTTGTCGTCTGTGTGGGGGTCTAGGTATTCTAATGATGTCTGCCTGTACTTGGCTGATACCGTCAGTTCTCGAGTTGAACACTACCTGCCCAGGGGGGTAGACATCACTAAGAGCAACTTAATTCTTGGGAGTCCGTCTGACTGCAGTACCTTATCTTTTTGTGACAAAATCACTGCCTCCGTTGCACGCGCTTAAGACCGGCCCGAATCAAAGCCAATGTGATAGTTATAGGTACATCCATTGGAAGGGAGATACATTCGTTTGATCTCTTCCCAGGCGCACACAACGCTGGCATCTGTCAAGACAGCAGTGAGTTGTTGCACGTAATATTTGTCAGTCACCTCAATCCTGTTGTAAGATATCAACGAGTAAAGTTCTGTACCTCGGACATTTAGGTCTAGGTATAAAGGCTACTTTCTTGCATGTCGAACTGCACAATTTCTCTGCGTTGCAGAGGAAGCTTTAATGTGGACATCTATTCCAGACATATGTCACAGCTTGCTTCAAACTTGACTCAGCTGGATTATGGCTTCCTCTATACAATATGCTCCGGGTGCCAACAATGAGCAATACGTCATTCCCGACACTCTTTTGGGTTCTCGGCGGCCTATCAAAATCATCGTGATCGGGTTTGGTTACTCCGGCATCAACCTTTCGTACATTCTTGGTAAACAAACAAGAAACAGTAACATTACCCTCCAATTCTACGAAAAAAATCCAGAGTTGGGTGGTACGTGGTACGAGAACACGTGAGAAATGCCCAGCATAGTGTGCGCCCACCACTTGAAGAGCAAAGACTGATAATGAGCATCCTTGATAGATACCCTGGATGTATGTGCGATATTGTAGGGAAACCACCAGTCTTGAGTCTTATGTTTCCCTGTTGCTAACTTAACCGGTATCGTCGACAGCCAGCTGTGAACTACCAATTCTCGTGGCACCCCAATACACAGTGGTCAAGATAGTGAGTTACCAGGACCATAAACTTTCTTGAGGCATATTGAATGATCTTAGCCAAAGCTTTGACTGACTTAATATTGTACCAACCCAGTTACGCATCTCAGAAAGAGATTCATGATTATTTGAAACACGTGGTTGCGGAGCACCATCTTGACACCAACGTCAAGCTGAGCCATCAGGTCGTTGGTGCATCTTGGGAAGCAGGAAACGCTCAGTGGAAGATCCAGATTCAACCGGTCGACAATCCCAGTGGTGCATATTTTGAATTCGCCGACGTTCTGATCAACTCAACAGGCGTATTGAAGTAAGTGCACACCCAAAAGGGATCCGGCGCAGGTGCCAACAGAAATCGTAGCAACTGGAAATGGCCAAAAATTCCGGGTCTCGAAAGGTTCAAGAACAAGACTCACACAGCCGCGTGGGATGCTTCCCTCGAACTCGCTGACAAGACCATCGGCATCATCGGCAACGGGAGCAGCGCTGTTCAAGTGACCACAGCCACACACAGCAGTATGAACACACTTCACAGCTTTCTTTTGGCTGTATCGGTCTGAGCTAACGAGATCGATTGCTACAGAGTCCAAATCACAAGTCATTTTCCTGCGTTCACCAACATGGGTTGTCCCAGGATTCGCTTCCAGCACGTATGCGGCGGATGAAGATGGGTCGACAAACCCAAAATGTAATGGAAACATTATTCCTGCCTTTGCAGCACGGAAAGTACTGACAAGTCAATGACCAGATACCGAGCAGCAACTGAAGACATTCCGCGAGAAGCCGGACGAGTACCTGGCGTACCGGAAGGCGGTGGAAAGGGAAATGAACCCGGATTTTGCAATTGTTCGGGCGCCCAAAAGTGGCCGGTGATCTCAATGACTGGAGCCTCAGACTAACCTTTTTTTAGGCAATAAAAGGGAGTCAGATACAACTCGACACTGTTGAGGTAAGGATTCAACATCTGGCTTCTTGACATAACTTCAGCTAATAGCAGACTTGTCTTTTTAAGTTCGCGAAGACCGAGATGGTTCAGCAACTCCGAAACAATCCGGAAATCGCAGAGAAGCTGATCCCAACCAACTTCGCCGTCGGCTGCAGAGTGGGCCTATTCCCTTGATTGCGTCCAGTTACTGCTCGGTGCTAATCATTCTGAAATGGACAGAGACCAATTCCCGATCACGGCTACCTCAAGGCTATCACTAGCGAGAAGTCTACCGTGACCTTCTCGCCGATAATCGACATCACCTCGGACGGCGTCCTGACCGCAGATGGTACGTTGCATAAACTCGACGTGCTTGTCTGCGGCACCGGATTCGACGTGTCGTTCGTTCCGCGGTTCCCCATCCTTGGAATCGATGGCCTTGACCTGCGTGATGCATTCAGGGACTCTCCCGAGACATATATGAGCACCATGGCGTGTGGCTTCCCGAATTATTTCAGTAAGGCCTCAAATCCCAGATAGTAAATTTGGGATGCACGTTCTAATCCGAGTCGTGATAGTGATGCTCGGCCCCTTCGGTCCATATGGCCATGGGTCCATCATTCCCGCCTTAGAAGCCATCACACGAAATATCGCGCTCATGATCGAGAAGTTTCAAAAGCAGAACATCAAGTCAGTTGTGCCCAAGAAGGAGGCCGTTGCCGATTTCAAGCGGCACCGCGAATTGTACATGGAACGTACAATCTGGAATGCGCCATGCCGCTCGTGGTTCAAGCTCGGCCCAGACGGCGAGAACATCATGATGTGGCCGGGCAGTCGGCTTCATAACATCGAAGTCATGTTGAACCCTCGATGGGAGGTACGAGATTTTGCAAAGTTACGCGTTCGGTTGATTACTGACTATCTTGTAGGACTACGATTGGGAATATCTGCACGGTAATAGGTACAGTTACTGGGGAAACGGCTTCGCTGCAGCTGATATGGACGACGAAGGCACGGATAAGGTGTGGTATATTGCGGGTATCTGATTTCTCCCAAGACGTAGAGAAGGGAGAATTCCTATTGGCTTGCCTAGTCCTAACATGATGAACATGATTATGGGTTTGATGGAGCATTCTTTAGATGTATTTACATGATGATATGTCAAACAGGACAAATAACCTTGGAATCAGACCACCTGTAATAGACCTGATGTTCTTCTCCCATTTCGTTTCTTGCTTATCTCACTCTTTTCCCCAAAGCGAGATCATGCAATGTGCTACATTTTGAATTGGATACAGAAGGCTGAATAATCTTTTTGGGAGCCTCCTCCAGTATATAGTACCTAGTACTCCAGAAGAAGTTTGCGGCATGGAAGCAAATAGGATAAACGTTGTCAACGTCGGGATTCCCCTAAACAGCGTTCGCATCAAGTGCAGGAACTTTCGTTCACGAACGAACGAACGAACCAACGCTCTACACCGCCTGCCGAATATAGGCGGGCGTTCTCCAGATTGGGCTTACCGCTCGGCAAAACCTTCACCCCCTGCAGAATCCGGCAGAAATCGCAACCTCATCAGCTTTCAAGCACCTAGGCACCTTCCTTTCATTTACGATGGTGATGTTCAAGGACGTCCACAACAAGATCAGCTATATGAACAACGACCTCTCTGGCAACCCAGAACACCACTGGAGACCACTGGAGGGGTACCTTATAAGCGAGCGGAGATGTGGTTGCTATGGGAACAATGATAGAGGAGGAGGAAGGAGAGGAAATGGAGGAGTACGTTGAAAAGGTGGTAAGAAGAAGGGTAAGAAACCGCAGGACCCAGAAAAAAAAGCAGAAATCGAGGTGTGAGTACCCCAGAATAGGAAGTTCTAATTGTTTTTGCCCACGCTCACTCGTGTTCACTAATACTACAAAACGCCACCGTTCACATCGATATAAAAGAAAGTTCAGGGCCTCGTGAAAGCCGTTTGCGAACCAACGCGTTTAGTCGATCTCGAATCCTAGTCAATGCACTAATTATATGATAAGGAGATTGAACTATAAGGGTCGAATATAATGGTAGCAGCTCATACCATCTGTTCAGTGCTCATTCGCTGCATAAGTCACCTGAATCCATTCATTTGCTAGTGTCATGCACCTCCTTGAGTTTTCCCAAGCGAAACATGTTGAACATCATCGAGTCCTGTTGAAAGTGTCAGCAAAGCTGTCGAGGTCATGATGATCAAAACCCCGCACGAGGCCCATTCTACATACCCACACTGTGCGCGAGCCAAAAGTGTCCCAGAACCATATCATGCCGCTGAAGCTCCCGCACCAAAACCATGCTGGTGGAGAGCGCTTCAGGCTCGCTACCACAACGTTCTTTGCCCACTGGAAGCGATCCGTAGCTCCCTCTGTTACCGTCAGTACTGATGGTGGATCGAACGGACTTGGTAACTACTCACCTGGCGTTCGAGTGACGTGCTTTTTGAAATCGTCTGCAAGAGGAGAGTAGAATGATCCCTCTGGCAGCTGTCGGTGGGCATCGCTTTTGAGAATATTCGTGCTCACCTCCCCAGAGACGATCTGCAAAATGGAATAAGTCAATCATAAGGCAGTATGTCGGTGGGTCTCAATGATGCCTTTGAGCCTCCTTGGGAGACGTACCGTGAGGACCCTCACACTTATATTTGGGATACGGTCAGCCACAGAACTTGAGGGGGTACATTCATCTGTAGTGACCCACTTGAACGGTGACATTTCAATGCGTAGAGTATTTGACCAGTGTGCCAGTCCCGCCTTGCTGGCATTGTATGATGCTGTAAATCTCGTCAGTCATTTCAAGCAATCATGAACAAATCCATCTTGTTTTTAGCTCAGAACGTCGACTTACATCCGTACAGATACGGTATAACACCACCAATGGACGAAATGTTCAGAATGGCACCCTCACTCTTGATGAGTAGGTCATGAAAGTAATGAACCATACGCATGGGTCCGAACAGGTTCACATTGAACATACGCTGTACTGCGGCGACATCTGTGTCGATGGCCGTCATGGTGTAAGCGATCCCTGCGCAGTTCACGAGGATATCCAAGTGACCGCCCGTAAGCTTTTCAACATTGACCTTCAATTCTTTCACTGACTCGTCGATAGTCACGTCGAGCGGAAAAAACGTGATTCCGGCTTCGGAGAGGTGCTCACTTGACTCCTGAGGGAGAACCGTGGCGATTGCGTGTAAACCACGACGGGTGTACTCGAGTACCAGAGCTTCCCCGATTCCACCTTGCCCACACCTATTCAATCAGTTAGTACACCAAAATAATGCCCTGAGGGAAGTTCAGCATATCTACCCAGTCACTAGTGCAAACTGTTGACGAGCCATTTTTATTTAGGCGGTCGAGTAAGGTTGGGGGAATTGAAGCGCGCCTTTGTAACCCTTGGAGGCTTTATCTTGGTGTTTCCCGCACTCGCTCGCTTTCGATGTCTGCAAAGATGAACGCTCTCATAAGTGCAAAATTGACTAGAACTATCTAGCCAGTGAAAGTTTGCTTCCAGCAATGATACTTCACTGATTATCAATGAGCCGGATAGATTGCTATTCACCCAGAACCAAGACTCCAAGCCGGGTCATCCATCAGCCCGACGGTGAACTGAAGTATATACTCTGTATGGACCAAACAAGCGTGCTTGTACACTCTACCACCTCAACAGGAGATGAAAAATACCAATCCAGCGCCATAAATACGTAAATAGAAACATGAAGGGATGGAAAAATGTAGCGAAGTAAATACCTACAGGGCTCTCTGTTCTGAACGGTGTTGGGGTACACAATACCTAGCGTGTAATGTACCGATACTTAGGCTTAGCATTTTTATAATAGCTTACAGGTATCCAGGTATCATACTCTGAAATACATCCACACAATGTTGTGAGGTGTTCTTTACCAATCAGTGAATGCTTTGGGTCTGGTGTCTCCGTAGCCCTAGGTATGTAACACCATTGAGATAACATACGGGAAAGCTGCCTAACTTAGTCTGACAAGTCTTATATGCATAATACCTGCATGGGTACCATAGGCACCTACCACAAGCGACGTATGCATGCGGGCTTGGTTCCGCTAGTGCAGTATGTAAGCTGGGATTGGTATCGGCTCAGCATGTTATTCATAAGTTGCCTTACTTTGGTTCAAGAGTCTCACCCGCATGTCCTCCGTTAGACTTGTCGACTATGCTGTACCGCAGCACCCAGGAATGGATAGATTCAAGGCGTTTAGCTCTGATTATGCAAAAGCCAAATGGATCATGTTGCATATCCTGCGTCACATGGATTCAGCCCCATTCATGTCTTAGCCTTTGTGGACTAATAGCGTGATAGCTGCGCAGCTCGCTCGTGTGCAACGGAAGGATCGGAAGAGGCAGGCCTGTTTGCAGCCACCCCTAAGCCACCTGCGGGCATGAAGAAATCTCACGGTCGACAAATATTACCTCACAAATTGCCAAGGATACATTTAATTGGGAAAGACATGGAAAAGATAACAATGTATCTATAGAGTTTTGAAATCCATCGAAGCATGACAAGCTGAAATAACAAGGTGTGAATGCAGAACAATACTTGACATAGTCGAGAAAAATAATGCCGAGGCACTAGTCAGGAGAGCCTTTGGAGACCTTATATAGGAATTTTGGTTGGAAACCTTGAAAGTATGAGTAGGTAAGTACTAGGTAGTCTCACAGTCTTGATGATGAGGGAGAAGTTTACTAGATCCGCCCACTCTAAAGTCTGGATTCGGGCACATTTCATTCCAACTGGATGATTCGGATAGTGAGATATATACATTCCAAGGTTCTGGCTACTCGCCGAGCTGTTCATCTTTCCAGATGAGACCCTCTGGCACTGTCCTCCACTGCTGCTGTTCATCTAGCAGCCGTGAAATTTGGACCCACTCATCCCGGATCGTCTGGGCTTTTTGAACGCTCCTGGGCACTATGTTTGCTTGAAATGGATTGGGAAGTGCCATAATCCCTTCCAGTAAGTCATCCATATCCGGCACGATTTCCACTCCGGTACTGGGGTCCACAACCTTCTGAAAGTCGAACGCCCAGAGCAACCGAGAAATCGCTAAGAACAAGGAACGGTCCGCGATATGCATGCCTGCACATCGGCGTCTGCCCGCGCCAAAGACGAAGTGGTCGCGTTTGGAAGGGTCAGGATTGTTTGCTGCATCGATAGACGTCTGTTGATCTTCAATGTAACGCATTGGCTCGAATTGACGCGGGGATGGATATCTCTCGGGATCGTTGTGAATCGCCCTGTTCGCAAGGTGTGTCTGTAAGCGCACCGATGAGAATCCAGCCCTTTGGACAAACAGTACTAACCATACGTTTATGAGCACCGTGGCATCTTTTGGAATTGCATATCCGAGGTATGAATTGTCCTGAGTGACGGCGTGAGGTACACCCAACAGGAAACCTGGCATCCAACGAAGCGTCTCTTTGGTACAGGCACGGATGTACGGGAGGTCCGGCACATCGTTCAAATCTGGCAAACGTTTACCGCATACTTGATCGAGCTCAGTCTGTGCCATCTTAGCAACTTGAGGGAAGAGTACCATCGCCTGGATGAACCCAATCAAGATACTAGCAGTCGTCTCAGACCCAGCTTGCAGTATCGATCCACTGATGTAGGCGGCAAGGTCGTCGGAAAGTTTCTCCGTTTCCTGAATCTTCAAGAGATCTACACAGATGCAGGGCTTTGGGTCATATATCAGTATCGAATGCTGCTTTCAACATTTCTTTTGGAAACATTTGGTCAGACCTTGGTAGTGCCATCCTCGAGTCCCTCTTTGGCATTGAAATAATGATTTCGAAAAAGCTTCAGCTCTCTGTCATGTATTTCTCTGCCCTCTCGTTTTATTGGCATCAAAGCCGCTGGTATTTGCCTCAACACAGGTATCAGGTCCAATAGTGCAGCCGTCTATGCATGAGTTAGTCCCGTCTTCGACACTGGCCGGGCCGCGGCCGGAAAGCAGGAGGAGGGCGGTAGGTTACACGGGATCCAATGAGCTCGGATTCACGATCGAATAACTGGCAGAAATCAGCGTTTTTTTTTTGTTTTTTTTTTTTTGGTTTTTTTTTGAAACAATTTGACTTGTTGGGATGTTCTCTGCTTACTGAGAATGCTTCTTGGAATCTGGGATCTTCGATACTCGTAGTGCGGAAACCGAATGTCATCTGGGTCGTCAAGGAAGCCGTGTAGCGACGTAGATGGTCAACGAACTTATTTGGGCTATCAAGCAGGCCCACAAGTAAAGCTTTGTTCTCTAGATCCTGGTAAGGCACGTAGCTGCGCGCTGCTGTAATACCTAAAATACGGTGGACGAACTTGCGGGCCATCTTCCACACCTCGCTGTTTGGCTGTGCCAGAGTCATCAGTTGTCGATTCTTACTTTCACAAGAGAAAGTATTGAAGGACTCACTGACCATAAAAAGGACTCTGAGTCCTCCACTAATGACATTTTGGGCAATATACGACTCGGGTCTGGATGAGTAGATGGCACCTTGCTTGTCGACCAGATCTTTCACAGCCTGGGCAGAATTAAGGACGACCATGGTCTTGGCTCCCAGCATAAGTGAGTACACTTCTCCATATTCTCGAGCCCATTTTTCGAACTGTATGTGCCGTTTCTTTCCTGGTATTTGGTGCAGATTTCCGATGAAAGGGAGACCATCTGGACCCGGTGGGTAGTCCTTAGGTCGACGGCCTGTTTTGCTGAACCGCCAAAATACGATCAGCAGTAGAATTACTGCGGCAAGGGAATATGAAGATTGCATAATGATGCGCTCAAATCACGTTCGAGGTCGGAGGGTTTGAACACTAACGTTCAATGGGTCATGGAATGGATCTCGCTACATACTGAGGCTTTGTGCGCTTCGCTTTTCTCAGTCGAGGGAATAGTAAGCACTGCACAACGCTATAAAATAATCTTTTTGATCATGATGGCATCTCACCTCAGCTTACTTTATTATCGACTACAACGTACCGGGGCCCTTTCCTCGTGCCTGTACCCACGAACTCGAGGGTCACACATGTGCGATAAGCTAGAATTCCAGACTAGACAATTATGCACTAGAGCTGCACTGAAGCTGGCAAGGTGGTGCAATTCCTTCCAGAGTGGCGTAGTGAAGTTCCTGGGTAGATGAGCCGCTGACGACATGCTCACTACAAAAAGCCACTCAGCATGCTGTGCAACCAACCCCAAGGGCCGAGATAGACCGAGATAGGCAACTAATTTTGCACGGTGTATTTGATTGATAAGCTGCGGGCAGATTCAGTCACAAGCGAGATGCGTTCCCGAACTTCTGATACTCATGGAAATTCTCTAGCTCCCGAATATGAATCACCCAACCACAGCTTTCACAACGACGATGAAGAAGCCAAAATCACGATCCAGAGGACAAGAAATGGCAATCTCAAAAGCAATACCAAGCTTTGAGACGCTGGAACTGTCTGGTAAAGCAAACAATTCCACGGAGGTCGGTGGGGATGGGCGTCGTGTTGGCACGGCTGCCAAAAAGTCCCCTCCACTGAGCCGCAAGTCCCAGAAGCGGGCCTTTCGACTGTCGTGGCCCCATGCAGGCGACCTCAGGCGCTCCATTGTGTGCAAGTCACCATGCAGGGAGAAGGGTGACAAAAGTCACAAACCGGTTCACGACATACGCATGGTCCACGTGTCACACCGGGACGTAGAGCTACACTATCATTTCACAGCCACCATCTCGAAGAGCAAGTCGTTCCGTGCCAAGTACATCGAGGCGTCTGGTGTTGATATCTCTAACAAGTCCCAGAGCGCATTCGGCCAGTCTTGGATGTTCCGCTGTCATGGATATCGGTCAAACTCGACGTCGAGCACCAACAGCTCTTCCAATACTGTGGGTTCATTCCCGATTTTCTATTGTGTTACCTAGGTACATCAGCCAGAGCCTAAGTCAAATGCTCAGTCCAGCGTATCGCCTCAAGATCCCTTGCCATCTTCGGTCATGATTCTACCGAGCTCGGCAATGTGCTCATTCAAATTGCTCTTGCGAGTGATACGAGCTCTGCCACGGCGGTGATCAAGTCACTGCTAGCCTTTGCTGCGCTTCATGGCCAGAACAACCATATACAGGCGGTTAAGCTCAAAATATCTGCCCTCACGGCCTTAGCGGCTGCGGTTGGGAGCGCAAGTATTGGGACCACCGAAGCCATCCAGCATGTCGCTGCTGGAATGCTGCTGTGTACTTTTGAGGTAAGACCAAGATGGTGATATGAAATGCAATTCCCTGCGACCTGCTGAACAATCATCATTTCAGATACACCGCGCTTCCTGCACCATGGGCGAATGGATGTGGTATCTTCGCGGCAGCAAGCACATCATAAAGGCTGCTGCCCTCGACAAGCTCCCCGCGGATGGTGGTCTGACCGTCTTATTGAACTGGGTGGACTACCACGACAGGCTATCACGTTTCAGCTTGCAACATTGGAACAGGGAGGCCAAATGGAAGTCTTCTTCTCTGTCAGGCGTCGTGTCGCCTTCACCGAGCATGTCGTCGTTGTCGAGTCCGTCTGACAGTCCTGGTAGCAAGGCAAGTGTACCAATCCCACATACGACAGAATACCAGCTCTCTGACAGATGCTGTTCACAGGTTTCCCAGGCATCAACGCCCAGTTTGACCATCATTGAGCACCTATCGGATATCTGCGACGCGTTCTCAGCAAAGCCCCCACCGATCGCATCTGACCGGTATATCAACGACCATAAAAGCTTCCTCAAAATACTTGACTGGAGGATCAGGAGCATGACAGTCGAGCCAATGTTCAGCATCACATCGAATGCGTCCTTGGCCCAAGAACTGTATCGGCTCGCCCTGCTGATTTACCTCAACCGAGCGTCCGAGAATATACTTAATCAATTGGCCTCAACGCATCAGAATATCGAGAAGGCCTTTAGCATACTCACCCAGCTGAAATCATGTGATCGACAATTTCCCGTCCTGATTTTGGGATGCGAAGCTCGGTCCGATCATCAGCGGGTTGCTGTCCTTGATCTTATGTCAAGGACTGAGAACAACACGTCTTCTCGCTCGTTCAATCATGTGCGGCGGATAGTACAGGCCATATGGGCGCAGGATGATCTTGCTGAAGGGGATGTCAACTATTGGAATAAGCTGAGTTTCGTCATCAGCTCTTGCAAGGTTGTGCCTACTTTCGTGTAGCTTGGATGCGAAACGAGGTGGACATTTAAATCTGGCAGGAAGTTTTACTGCATTCAAGACGCATATGCTGTCTGGCGCTGCTGGCCATATCAGGCTCAGGGGGTCCAGTGTCTTTAAAACAGGGAGGGCCATGAACTTTGGATATTTGCACTGGGGCCAGGACATAGGATCAGACACTCCCCTCAGATTGATCCTCTGTCAGCCAAGTATGGGAACACTACCAAAACTTCCCTGTAAATCTGGAATAATCCCTGTTGGCTTCAAATAATGTCATCGTCAACTCTGCGCAATGTATACTGCCAACCTCTTCTATAATTCGGCATCCGTAGTTGTTATGAGATGGGGGTGTGGAGGACGAACAGGAAGGCAAAAGCTTTGAGAAGTGAGAAGTTCATGATTATCTGGAAGAAAAAGGTACTGGAAGGATTCTGGGGGGTAAATCCTGGTGTGGGCGCCGCATATCCTCTATTTTTCTGTCTCCAGTTTGTGTCCGTCTGGCGGCCGGGAGGTATGGGGCGGGGTGACTAGACTGAGCATCTGACTCTACCAAGCCGTTTGGCGACGAGAAGAACTACGAGAGAAGAACTATAAAGACGAAAGAATGTTCGTTCTGTTTGTTGCTTTCTGAAAGGCAGCGCAAGAAACTTTCATCGATTAGGTTTTTTGTCTGCTTATATCAAGGAGTAAACCGGAAGACATGATAGCTTCAATTGGCCGCGTGCTATATGGCCTTGCGGTTCTTCCGTTCTTGGTTAATAGCTCCCCCACGCCGCATTACTTGGAGAAATATCCATTCACACGTCTTGATATATCAGTTCATCGAGTTCAAAAAGAACTGGGCGCCCAGCTATCCAACACTTCGACCATTTTCGGACCTTCGAACCCTGACTGGACAGATGCGACGCACCGGTGGAATACCATTGCGCCACCTCAAATCGAACTTGTCGTGCAGGTGGGCATAGAGACGGATGTTTCCAAAGTTGTGAGTGTTCCTGAAGACCACTCATGATTTCACCTTTACTCATTACAATCATCAGGTCAAATATTGCAATCAGAACGGCCTCGAGTTCCTAGCTGTCAACCGGGGCCATGGCTTCACAACGTCCCTCAGTCGCTTCAAAGGAGTGCAGATTGACTTGAAGCAACTAACAGAAATCAATATTCAACCAGATGGAATGTCTGCTTTGCTTCAAGGTGGAGTGTACGGTCACGAGGTCAATCAGGCGCTTTGGGATAAAGGGTACAATACACGTAAGCCATATTCTCTTACCTTCTTCGTTGGTAAACATGGCTAATAGATTTCCACCAGCCACTGGGGCCACTGAGTGTGTTGGTGTTATGGGGCCAGGTCTAGGTGGTGGCCATGGGCGTCTGGAGGGCCTTTACGGCTTAGTGGCTGACAACCTCATCCACATGAATGTCGTCTTGGCTGATGGCTCTACAATCAGCGTGAATGAGACCAGCCACGACGACCTATTCTGGGGAATGAGGGGTGCTGGCCACAATTTTGGCATTGTTACCAGTTTCAAAACCAAGATCTACACTGTCAAGTCACCCACCTGGCACTGGCACAACTATTACTGGACGCAAGACAAACTCGAGACGGTGTTCGCGGAATTGAACAAACTCCAAGATAACGGCCGTACGCCAGCGGCGTGGGGCGCAAGCTACCTGGTCATTTCCTACAACCAAACCCTGAGCACAACAGAAGTGGGTGAATTTCCATGCAGATCTTGCATTCCCTCCATGTCTCCGATAGTATTTATAACACACATATGATCAGCCCGTACTGTGGTGGACCGTTTCCTACAATGGTCCGGCTGACGAAGCCGAGGAAATCCTGGCGCCGTTCAACGCGATTCCAGCTCTCTCCTCAGAACAGGGCGATAGCTCGTATCCAGACATCGTCGTACCCCAGAATACCGCTTTCTCGTCCTGCGGGTCCGCCAACTATGCCATCTCCACCATACTGCTCAAGACTTACAATATCACGGCGCAACGCGAGCTGTACACTTTGTTCACCCAAAAGGCCGCGTTGTTCCCAGAGCTGGCAGAGACAGCCCGCCTGTTCTACGAAGGCTACGCCGTCAAGGGGATGCAGAACATCGATCCTGCTACAACCGCGTACCCTCATAGGGACCAGAACCATTTAGTGCAAGTCATCCTCTTCCTCTGCATCTTTTCATACGAGGACAAACGATCCACTAAGGCGACTGAGACTGATCCATGGGCCATATTGCAGATTCTTTTCCACAGCTGTTCCGACGAGTTCCAAACTCACAACCGCTGCAGAGGCTTGGGCGAAAGAGTCTTGGGACGTCTGGCTTGCCGGTCAGCCCGGAGAGCAGGATGCGACATACGTGAACTACGCCACGGGTAATGACTACGAGACTCTTGAGTCTATTTACGGGCGTGAACCGTGGCGCTTGGAAAGATTGCACCAGTTGAAGTCGAAGTACGATCCGCACAACCGCTTCGGCTACTATGTCCCTCTCGTCTCTTCTTGAGAACCGGAAAATTTACAGTTTGCGAAAATCGTGTGGTCTGATTTTTTTTTTTTTTTTCATAATACCTATTTAGATATGGATTTTGGAGTATTGCCTCCCTCAATGGAAGCGTTGGTGGCGCTTTGAAACTTCGAACCGAGTAATAAAAAAGCTTGACTTGCAACCTTGCATAGAAAGGTGACTGACGACAAGCCCAAAGTATCCATCTGGAATGGCATTCCACTCCTTCGCTGAATCTCAGCGAAAACATGTCTAGCGCTTGCGTATTCGTAAGGTTGCCAGCGTGATCGTCATGTATTGCGCAACTGGAGCGATTTGACCAGGTACTTATGCGCAGCGCTAGCAACAAGGCAAGCAATGCAAGGCTAAACCCCCCACTTGAGTCTTGCGACTGTATCGTGATCGCGGCCTTGCTTAGTTGCCTTGAGAACTGATTTCAACGCGTTGAAGAACTTGTCTTACAAAAGGGATTTTCCACGCTAGCCGGATCTGGAAGCTGCGATAATCGTCGTGGAGTTTTCCCGTCTTAGTAGGTATCCGGCCGTTTGAGCTTACTTCCCCTCGTTATCAATGAGATGTGTTTACACTGGGCTTCAGGAGATTTTTTTTTCTTCTTCTTTTTCCCCTTCCTCTTCTGGAGTGCGAGTAGGGGGGCCACCAGCTGCCAAAACACCAAAAAAACATTACCGTGATGTTAGAACTTAGCACTACTAGCTGACTTCACAGCTTTGGTTGCCCACTTTCTGTAAGCCTTGACCACCAAGTTCGGGCCTTCTTTATTTGCCTTGCAGTTGCCAAATCAACTTGGGAGGGTAGTCATCAATTGAGAGCAGGATTTTCTGGTAGATGTAGAACTTGCTATTCAAGTGCTCGAACTATTCGACTATGCCAAGCCATGCGGTACACTTTGGGACAATTGAAGCCCATGTAGAAGCCGAGCAAGTACTTGACAATGTTACCAATGGTAGAGAATATACCTGGTCACCTTAGAGTTAAAGGTCAACATTGACCCTACAGCCACTGCTTGTTGCCGTAGTGGGACAGGAAATCGCCGCCATTGCCCTTCTCAATGCTGGCGTTCGATATCACCGACCTCAATGCCTTCACAGCATCCTCTGGGGTGTCCGCGCCCTTGAAGTGAGGTGCATACTCGGCGAACTTGACCATCAGTGCTCCCAAGCCCTGGATGTTCTCCTCGGTCGCTGTGGCAAAGTGACAATTTTTAGCAGCGATTCCAATTGGACATTTAATATGCGGACAGGTACTGCAACTTACCGTCTTTGAAGTGGCCAACCTCAACCATGCCCGGGCACAAGGCCAAGAAGAGAACGCCCTCGTCCTTGTACTGGGCGCTGTACTTCGCAATGATCATGTTGATGGCGGCCTTGCTGGCTGAGTAGAGCGGCGCGGGCGTCACGTCATACTTATTGGTGAAGACTGGATCAGCATAGCCGCTGGAGATCACAATAACCTTCTTGTCCTTGCCCTTGAGGACCAGCGGGATGAACAAGTTGAAGAGGTGAACGTTGGCGATGACGTTGACTTCGAATAGATCTCTCAAGGTCTTGGTGAGCTCCTCGGGTTTCTCTCCCCTGTGAAGCTTGCTGTATCAGCACCCTATATCTTTACTCTCGAAAGAAATACGAAGAACAACGTACAGCTTTCCGATGGGGTCGTACGCATCGAACAGCGTCACGATACCAGCGTTTCCGATGAGGTAGTCAACGCTTCCACCAGTAATCTTCGCGGTGTCGGCGGCAGCTTTCTATTTTCGTATTCTGTTAGTGTTTTTTTTTTTTTTTCTTCTTTTCGCAACCCAACAATACGCGCTACCAAACAATTCCGACTCACCTTGAGGGCATTATAGTCGGTCACATCTGCCTGCAGGATGTGGATGTTGGTTCGACCCTTCAGGTCAGGGTCCTCGGAAATCTTCTTGATAGTAGTGTTCTTGTCCCGAACAATACCGACGAATGTGTCGGCCGGATTGCTAGAGTATTGCCGAAGGAACTCGTACTGGATAATAGGACGTATTAGATATAGCAGGGCCGAGAGTGCATCAGCAAGTGATGGATTGTGAACGCGACCGGACTTACCCCGATTCCCCTGGAAACTCCGGTGACGACGTAAGACGGCATTTTAATGTGTGTGAGATGGAATGCAGATGTGAATGATCTGGTACAGGTTGCAGCGACTGATGGGGCTGTTTTTGATATCGGTGGTTGAGCACGACAGGAATGGGAGATACTACAGTTTTTTATTAATCCATTTTCTGGGCGACGGCACAAGGATAAAAAGTGACAGTCAGAAGAAAGGGTTGATCTCTTCGTGTCCCTGCCTAGACCCCACACAAAATTTGTAAGTATGAATTAGTAAGTTCTTGATTACCTGATAGTTGCCAAAGATGCTGTCTGGGTCTACACTTGCAGTTTAAGGTGCCACCAGATAGATAAATTACGGAAATATTCCGTTGCTGAAAACTCTGGAAAACAAGTTACTCATCAAGCGGCTCATGCAAATTCTCCCACCGGGTACCTACCTAGTCCGTAGATGTACGGAGTACTTCTCAGCTTTGCCCAGTTGACAATGGGCGGGATATCATAATACTTGCCTCAAATCTGAGATCGAGTTACACCTGCATAACGCATAACAAGCGCTAGGATCCATCCGCCTGCGTGCATTTTGTGGCGTCGTTGGCCCTTTTCCGATCCCCCACCTATTTCCAAACTTGCCAAAATCCCTTCTGTTCCTTGCTCTTGCATGCAGCCTTGTATCACGTTCTCCCAGCCCATTCGTGAATTGTGATACAGTGTCTGATGTTCACTCTCAAATGGCGGCAACCGACGCCTGTGCTACGTAGCTAAAATACAAGTGAAGAATCTCGAGCATTGATTTCCAATCCAATTCCGCCCTAGGTAGATTACCAATGAAAAATCTTGGGCATTGATTCCCGATTCAGTTCCGCACACCTCAGCTGCCCGGTCCCAAAATGGATCGTGGACCAGAGCAAGTGAATGTGGCTGCGCCGTCCAGGTCTCGGATTGGCTATCTCAACCAGCAGGACTCCCACACGCAGGTGCTAGAGACAATGAAAGCAAATCCAGGACAGGATTGGATCAGCAGGCTTGATTCCCCAATACTTTGGACTCATAGATCTCCAAGTAAAGCTTGAGGGATCTGTTGATCCCTTCTCGGACCGTGGCTGCACGGCACACCTTAGCACCCGTCGTGTGACACAAGTTTCGCGTATTTTCTGGACAATCTGATGAAACTGGTCTCAACAGAAGGGGCGCTCATGTCACCGTACTGGTCTTATTGCCATGTATTATTCAGCGTGACAAAAAAAAACCTCACGGTGGTACCTTCCTCTCGTGTCTCCTTCACAGCTTCAAATGTGATCTTGTCGAAGAGGAATCAACAGATTCTCAGTTGGATCACATGCCTATGTAGTACCGTACAAGACTGGCTCCCAATTCTAGTCCTGCTTGACTGCGCATTACTCCCAAAATCCGACGTACATTTACTGTCCGACTATCAAGACTCTCATCGTCACTACCAGATCCAGCAAAGACTGCACATCGAGACTACTAGTAGCTATGTCGTCACTCGCCGAACACGGGCAGCCGAGTCCTCAATATGTGTTGGCGGAAAACAGTGAACAGCATCACACCAAGACACTGAATTCGCAAGCCTCTCGTGCTCCTGGCGCCGAAGTGGAGGGGGAGCCTGACAAGAACGTGCCAGAGCATGCCGTGGGCGGTGATGCGAGCGACGACATGCGAGAGGGAGAATGGGCTCTGCGCGATGATGGGCGTGATGATGGGCTTCCACTCGAGAAGGGGCCCGACACAATACCGAAGCCTCCCGAAGACCTGGACGTGAGGACCATACGTGGGATGAAGGTCTGTAGGCCCCACGGAGGAAATCACGGGGAACCCAGAAATTAACTCAAGTACTATCTCAGTGGGTCTTCGCTTATTCGTCGCTTCTTTCCACGGTGCTGTTCTACGCGCTCGATGGAACCATTGTAAGCAATCTTTACCACAGAAAGAGACGTCACCAAGTCTCAACTCATCCTGAATAACAAATTTGCAGGTTGCAGTCATTCAACCCAACATCATCGAGACATTCCATGAGACAGATAGGTTGCCATGGATCGGCGTGGCTATGTTTCTAGGAGCAATCACCATCCTGCCCATGTGAGTCGAGAGTCCAGTTCTCCGGTGATTTATCAAACGCTGATTAAAATGTGCGACCCAACAGCGGGCGAGCTTATGGGATCTTCGACAATAAATGGCTCTTCCTTTCACTGGTGATGCTTTTCCAAGTTGGCAGTATTCTCTGCGGCGCCGCACCCAACATGGACTCATTCATCATCGGGCGCGTCCTTCAGGGCATCGGCGCAAGTGGGTGCTATTCGGGCGCCGTGACATACATCTCTGTCTTGACAGCCACGCGCGAGAGGCCCCTTTACCTCTCCGGAGTTGTGGCAACCTGGTCTCTCGGCAGCGTTGTTGGGCCAGTGATTGGCGGTGCTTTCGCGCAAAGCAGTGCCACCTGGCGATGGGCCTTCTACATCAACCCGATCGTGGCGGCTGTCACCGCCCCAGCCTTGCTATTTTGCTTGCCCGACATTGACCCTGCTCGTCATCTCTCGTTCACCCAGAAGCTCCGAGCCCAGGATGGGCTGGCTATTGTGATCTTCTCAGGCGGTTCGGCTGCCTTGATTATGGGCGTCACCTTCGGGGGCACCGTGTTCCCGTGGAATAGTGGTTCTGAGATCACCCTCTGGACTGTGTCCGGCTTGCTTCTCATCGTCTTCATCCTGATTACCATCTACCACCCCACGGTCACATTGCAGGACAGGCTATATCCCCTCCATTTGATGAGGCGCCTGGAGCTCAACATCCTACAGTTCGCCATCTTCCTCGCCGCTGGCTGTTTGGTCACAACGCTCTATTATACCCCACTCATATTCCAATTTACCAGGGGTGACGGATCTCTCATGGCCGGAGTACGCCTCCTACCATTTCTCAGCGGCATGATTTTCTTCTCCGTTGTTAATGGCGCCTTGATGCCCAAGTTCGGCTACTACATGCCGTGGTATGTTTTGGGGACGGGTTTAATCTTGGTCGGTACTGCACTCATGAGTAAACCACCCTTTTTCTTTACCAGCATCGCATCCATGAATGCCATCGAGAATTTTCCTGACCATTCACAGGCACGATAAACGCTTCAACCTCAGCAGCACATCTCTATGGCTATACTGTGATTCTCGGGGGCGGATGCGGCTCATTCTTCACTGCGGGCTTTTCCGTGCTTCAAGCTCTTATACCGGCTTCTGAACAGAGCAACGCCATAAGCTTCATGGCCACTGGTGAGTCGATTTGCTCTCATGTGATCATCACGGAATATTCACAGCGATCTAATATTTCAACAGCGCAAACAATGGGCCAGATTATGGTGATCAGTATCGCCGGATCTCTATTCCAAAATATCGGCGCCGAACGGATTAGGGCCATCCTTCCAAACCTTTCCACCTACGACATTACAACTTTGACCACAGGGGTACACAGTCCTATTTTCCAGAGTCTTAGTCCACAGATTCAGAGCCAGGTTATCGAACAAGTTACCATTGCGATCCGCAATGTATTTATCCTCATGCTTGCAACTTCCGTCCCAGCGTTGATCGGGTCCTTATTCTTGAGTGTAAGTATTGATAGATCCGCAACCTTGAAAGCATATGTACTGACCAATTTTTTCCCAGCGCAAAAAGATTTATTGAGGCGGCAGCGTCTTCGTTGCTGAAGCGCATCTTCAAAGGAGGAACGAATTGTTGCACCTAGGGTCACTCGGCATCTGCTTTAGCTAAATTGGGTCAAGATTGTAGATTGTACTACATATCAATAATAAGGGGCTTATTTCAGAACACTAGACCTTACGCGCAACAACGTTTCGAACGAGAGGAGATCCGTCCTTCTGGCGCACAAGGGCTATGTTTAAGCTGGTAGACGAAGCCTTTATATTCCGGTTTGCAGCCGAGCATTAAGTACATCCGCAGGTTGTCGCATCCAGGCGAGACCACAAGTATACAAGCCATGGCTTCGTACGTATGCACAACGACTCAATATCATGCGAGTGACAGGCATGGAGCAGGTCGGCAGGAGTTACGATATTCATTTCAATGCGCCCCGTGATCACTGCAGGCACTGACTGAGATTGTGAAAACAAGCTAACGAATGCGTTCCATTCTTTCAAGGCACTCCATGAAACAGCGACCTTGCTGCGCGAATCTGAGACAAATCTAGATATCCTCTGCACTAATTCGCACCCTCGCCCTCCTCATACTCAGCGTACTCCTTCATCAGATGTCCCATCTCAAACTCCAGTGCCTTGCCGTTGACGATGATGGGATTGACGTCCAGCATAACAAACAGCATCCGAGCCGGCTTGGTGCTGGACGTGTTGCGCCAGCGGTGCATAGCGCCGCGGTTGATGGAAACATCACCGGGAACCATGACACGCCTGTACGTACGGTCGTTGTTCAGCGTCAGCTCCACCTCGCCCTCACAGACGGTTCCGATGCCCAGAGTGAGTGCGCGGTGGAGGCTGGATTCCGTGCCGGGGGCGAAGTCAATCATGCGCACCACGCAGCCATTGGGGATGTGGAGAGAAGGCTGGAGAAGGCCGTCAGTTACCTAATCGCTGAGGAGTTCGTCTGGATGTCTGTTACCTTGTTGTTCTTGGCGTAGTCGAGATCAACGTTGTCAGTGAGCTCCACCGGGTTGCCTCTGCTGCTGAACATAATGTTCTGAGCCGCGGCACCGCCTAGCATGGGGTCGCGGTGATCACCATGATCCGTCTAATACGGAAAGACAGTGAGATGGCGGGACTTCTAAAATTTGACGTTGAAGGGAAGGGCTCTCACCACCAAAAACACTGGTTCGCCTTTCTCGTTGTGACCGGTGATGTAGCGGAAGGGGTCTCGAAGACCAGGAGCGGGAAAGTTCTCGCAAGGCCCCGAAGTCGATCCTAGACTCATCTTGAATGGAGATTTAAATATCAAGGCAGCAATAAAGAAGGGGGTTTCTGAGCAAAAAGAGTAGCGGGTTTGTGCTCAGAGAGCAATGTGTCCACGCGTCGAGATCTAGAGGCATTTGACGAAGGGCGGTTTTAAATACCTACCTAGGTGGGTATCTCACCTTGTATGTAAGAATAATTTTATACTAAACGCTAGCAAGGCCTTGAACACAACGAAATTCAAGTAATCAACAGCGATCGACGATGTCGACTTCGGTCTCACCTCAACGGATTGCAAGGTCGAAATGATTAGGCTAGAAGCAGCTTCCGCAGTCATGGTGATAGCCCAAAACCCCTGGAAGTGGACTTATATTGCATATCATGTAGCAGGGACGTACTAAACGAATTCGTACTGGGTGTACGCCAGTACTGGGTGTACGCCAGTACTGGGTGTACGCCAGTACTGGGTGTACGCCAGTACTGATACATAAGTCTGGCTCATCACCAGTTGCAGTACAGCACGATGGCTTTGAACCTTGAAATTGGTGCTGCAGAACCTTCAAGGGCCAATGTCCGGCAGCATAGGAAACTATTCCAGTCAGTCTCAAAGGGATGGACTGCAGCATACCATGTGTTGTAACGGGTTATTCTTAAGAGACGTACTATATCGATCCTGCCCCAGTACCTCCATGTACCTAGGTAGATTAGGCGCATGAAAACTTCCTGAATGACACTACTCGAGGTACTACTCGTCCATGGTAATCGAAATTACTCAGTATCTGCACATCAGCATGACAGCTCTCACACCCTCTTGTGAGGAGGATGTACGCGTGGGGGTTGCTGGGGAGCCATTACACAGCTCAACCCGGAGGAACGCCACCACGCCCCACATACTCTGTTGGTCAAAGAGTATGCATGTCAGCAGTACCATATTTGGGACACTAGAATGTAGCTGTGAGTTTGTAACATGTACGCATATACCTGAACTCTCAAAGTCTCACACATGTACCTAGATGGTTCTGGTACGGCATGGTCAGCTTGCAACTTGAGGGCGATTTTCGAAGTTCGGAACAGGGTCTTGATGCCTAGGTCGGTACATACTAGATAGATAGCTATGTGCACCTCATGATGTCAAATTAGTGAAATCGTACAAGTGACATAAGAAGGTGAACCATAGCAGTAGGTACTTGCGTATGTAGACCGATGATCAGCGCCGATGTAGCGAGCGGTCTTCCAAGGCAGTGGCTCTTTATGTCGTCTGCCAGAGCCGGCTGGTGAGAAAGATGCCAGGTATTAATTATCGGATTGCAACCTTTCTCCAAAGCTCTCACTGAGCATCTTTGATGTGCTTCCAATTCCACACTTATTATTGATCGCTACTGAACGCCAGTGCCATCATCACCCTACTTACACGATGGCTGAGATCACAAAATCCTCCACCCTCCCAGAATATTATGTTGGGAATTTTCCAGCCCCCGGGCTTCGTCAGATCGTGAGGCATATCACCGGCAACACACCTGATGGAAAGTCTGTATTTTTGCAATCGGACCACGGCGAGCATTACAGATTCATGGTGGAAAACCAGGCCGTGGCCAACATCATCTATTCTACCCGTGAGACACCCGTTGATCTCAATGACAACGTTGACATCACCAAAGCTCATGATCAAGAGGTAAGTACTTACTCCTGTCTGTCGGGCTGTCACATATAACGGCTGCCTTGTACTGACCGACTTTGAAGCCCCCATTCCACTACCCCAATGGAACCATTGTCCGCATGATCGACTTCGGTCCGGACGTTGAATCTCCTTTTCACCGCGCCATGACCATTGACTTTGGCGTTGTGCTCGAGGGCGTTTTCGAGATCACCTTGGACTCGGGAGAGAGACGCATCCTGCGTCAGGGGGATGTGAATGTTCAACGAGCTACGAATCATAAGTGGAAGAATATTACCGGGAACGGCACACTCCCAGGCCGCATCTTGTTCTTCTTACTAGATACCAAGGAGCTGGTTGTGGGAGGCAAGAAAGTGGATGGTGATCTCGGTAGTTTGGCGAAGGAATATGAAGGGCGTGGTAACTATTAAAGACAGCCAAGATGGAGAATGTGGGTCTTACTTCAGTAATAATAGTACCAAGTCTCTAAGAACAGTGACGGCCCAGGTGGACTTCTCAATAGACCACGACCTTCCCAGTCACACATAAGCTTCGCAATTGCAAGTGCTGCTCAAGTCACACAATTAGGAGGAGACACAGATAAATTGGAGCCTGCCCCACCAAATTTGTTCTCCTTCTCTTGCCCTACGTAGCTATATTCAGCCCCTTCCGTCTTGAACGCCCACTTCTTTCATCTTCACATCTGATATTCGCAGGGCCTGGAAGGTCTGATGCCTATACTGCATGCTACATATCCATTATGTTCGACATCACACCTGAAAAGAGGGCATCTACGTTGCATTATCTCTATCGGCAGCTCTTCGTTACGCCGCCTCCCATCTCAACGCAGCATGTTGATTTCATCAAGAAGACAACCATCATCACAGGGGCCAACGGGGGCCTAGGATTCGAGACCGCATGTCAGATACTCGACCTGGGAGGCGAAGTGATCCTTGCGGTGCGCGATGAGGGTAAGGGCGAACTCGCCAAGCAGCGCCTCATCAGAGACCGGAGTGTCGCCCCTCAGAATTTCCAGGTTTGGAAACTGGACCTTTCATCTTACGATTCCATCGTAGCTTTCGCAAAGCGTGCTGAGAGCTTAGATCACCTGGATATTGTGATTCTCAATGCCGGTGTGTTCAAGGTCACGGAGACATTCGCCGACACTGGCTACGAAGAGGATGTCCAGATAAACTATCTCTCCAATTCTCTCCTAACGATCCTTCTGCTACCCATACTCAAGCAGAAGCATAGCGGAGGCGGCCCTGGCCACATTTGCGTCCTTTCTTCAGACACGGCCGCCTGGGCCCAGTTTGACGAACGGAATTCCGAGCCTCTTCTGGCGGCCTTCAAGCAGCGCTCAACCAACTGGAACATGTTCGACCGCTACGGGACATCCAAACTTCTCGGGCAACTCTTCCTAACTGAACTGGCCCGGCGTGTCTCATCGTCAATTATTACTATTGACTGCGCCAACCCTGGATTCTGCGTCGGTTCGGAACTCGGACGTGAGATGTCGGGCATAATGCGCTTGATCTATTGGATTCAGTGCTCTATCATGGGTCGGCCATGTGCTGTTGGTGCGCGCACCGTGATCCACGCTGTCACCACTCTCGGTGAAGAGGCCCACGGCCAGTATGTGGAGGACGGGAAAATTCAGCCGTCAGTGTATCACCATTCGTTATTCAACTTGAACCATCAAGACATGCTGACGTTCACTTTTCAGCATGGCCGTCATTGTCTACAAGCCGGAAGGGTTACGAATTGCAAAGCAGCTCTTCGAAGAGACCCTTGATGAACTTTCTTTCGCCGGTGCTCGACAGATTCTTGATGACGCCACCCGGTGGAAATGAAGGAATCACATATGATTTTGAAGCGTACCGGGTTTTCATTCGAGCTTATTGGGTTCCAAGAACATTTCCTGTACGGCATCTTGTTGATAATCGCTGACATATAAATGCCCACCGTCTCATCATATTTCTCAACACTGCCCACGACATCCATGGTGGAGCAATAAATTCTGTCCGCAATCGGCTGTTCTCTCACTAATCGTTCGTAGCACAACAATTTCAACCCTCGGATCCGCTGCTCACTCCAAAAACGGAAGAGCGGCGTAATAATGTGTCGATCAGATATGCTACGCCCATTAAGGGTAGTGAAATGATCCCAAATGTAGTCAGCCGGACATGTATTAGTTACAGCGCCGCCACCCAATGTCAGTTTCCGATGCACAGCATCTTCAGGCTTGCTTCGGGTTATGTAGGGCAACGGAGGGGGTCTGTGCTGGTGCACGGGCCACCGCCCTGCAAATATAAAGGAATTTCCGTTTAGGTCTTAAAATAGCTTTAGTCTATAGAAAATAGAACCTACGAGACTAAAACACACCTAACCCTACTGCTATTTCTATAAATAGTAGCTACGCTTCTGCTCTTTGCAACGGAGTATTAAGCGATTTCTTTTATTAGTTTATTAAAACCCCGGAGATTATTAGGTTAATACTTACTCTAGACGAAGACTCTTAAGCCCTTAAGCAGACTGATTAAGCGAAAATAAGTACCTCCTATCTGTTTATTGCCTTACTTTACCCCCGATTATAACTAGCCGAATTAAGTATGCTATCGTATACTACTGTAAATCGATTATGCAAAAACTAAATAATGCCGTTTGCATGCTAATACTCTTATTAATATAAAAGACCTAAAGAGCTAAGTATTAAAAGATACTCCTTAAAGGCTAAGCAACCTAGTATTGCAAAGCCTCTAGCACTACTTATATCTTAGAAATAGATATGGCGAGTTTCCGTAATTGCTAAAAATTTAAATACGCTATTATAATATAAACCTTTTATATAAATGCTTAGCTAAATTAAGTACGCCTATTTATATAGAGGATTATCCCCTGGAATTAGTTTAAGGTTCTATAATTAGCCGAAATCAAGTATGCCTACGGAATTAAAGACCTCTTTTCTTATATTTACTAAAAGAAGCTTGCATTTTATCGTTTATATTAATCGTTCGGTAGTAAGATGGCTTTTTAAGGAGGAACTCCTAGAGCCTTCCCTAGAAATAATAATAAGTTACCCCCCGAAAACCCTTAGATAACTTAAATCCGTATAGAGAGCGCTCCTCCTAAGCTATAAGACTCTTCTTATAATACTTAGTCCGCTAGTAACCCTAATAATATAGTAGTCTATAACCCTACCTGCTCTTAGTTTATTCGAAATATATATTATATATATAAGGAGTACTTATACTAGGGGTAGTATAGAGAATTATCTAATAAATAAGAAGAATAGTTAGGTAAGGAAGAGGAGGACCTTAATTCTAAGGGTAACGAAATCGAGAAGGAAATTGCTAGAATTTAGGCTAAACTTAATAACGCCCCCGATAATATACCTAGCGATCTGTTTATTTAGGGGGGTATAAAGCGCCCTTCTTATATAATAAATGCCCTATAGGAGGAGCAGCCCCTTAATTCTAAGAGAGAAGTTATTCCTAGACTAGTTATTAAACGCCTTAGTAGGCTAAGAGCTAATAAGTTAGGCATCGCCTATACTAAGTAGTATATTCTTACTCTTAACCGAACGGTTTAATAGCTTATTAAGAGAACTGCTAATATTAAGCAGATAAATTAAGTTATTATTAATAATATTATTAAGATAGGAGATATCCTAAATAAGATAGATATAAAGCTATTCGAAGCCTAAGATCTAATTATAAAAATCGCTAATTAGTTCGCTACCGTTTAGAATTAAGTTATTAATATTAATATTGCAATAGTAAATTAAGAGCGCTAAGATCTAGCAATTAATAATAAGCTAGATTAGTTACTTTAGGCTTAGAGATTATTATAAGTAGCCCTGCTAGTAGTACTACCCTCCTAGAAGCCCCCTGCCTTTAGGAATGCTATTGCTATACCGTCTTAAGGATTATCTAATTATTATTTATATTTTATACCTTAGATGCCCCGAATAAGTTTAGTTTATTAAACTCTTCTCTTAACCCCTATAAGGCATCTTTAAATAATAACTAGCAATATATAAGCTTTCTATAATATAGCAGCCCCTTAAGCCCCGGCAGGTTAGTAGACTACTCGACTTTTGCTAGCGGGTTTTCGATATATTAATAAGGAAACTTAGCACTTTGCAACCCCTATAATATCGGCTATACTATAACTATTAGGAGGCCTACTACAGCTACCGGCTTTAATAATCCTAGGATCTTTCTAACGCGATTTATTATACGTTTCGGCTATACCTTACGTTCCCTATAGCAAATATATTAAGCTAAAGGAGATCTTCGGCATCTTCGACCCTATATATAATAACCTAGACGATATAGGCATAATTATAGTAGGGAAAGATATTATTTATACCGATATCTATAGCTTTTAGAAGTAGGTCTTAGATATATTAGCTAATAAGCCTAACTAAGCCGATAAAATTACTATTATACTCCCTAAGTATTTAGGAGGCGCTATTAGAGCCTTTTAGAACTCTAAACTTATAGCTAAAGAGAAGTAAAGTATTAAGATTTGCAGACCCGAAGGCATTTTAAAGACCCTCTATAAGAACTTTGCTCTTTAGTAAGCTAAAGCCTAAAAGCGCCTAAGATAAACTCGATTATCTTTAAAGGATATTTAAGAGAACCCCTTAAAGCTATATTAGTTCTTTTAGTATAAGGTATATTACCTTAAGGCTTTAAGCGATATTTCTAGTATTAATAATAGATAGGATTTAATACTCCTTATAATTTAGAGTAATCTCGCCTTAGAATTCTAGTAATATATTAAGGAGCCTAACTTAGACGACTTTAAGATACTTTTAGTATACTTTTACTATATTCGGGAAAAGAAGCTTATTATATCGGCAGTTGCTAATTATATCCTTAGCAAAGCTAAGTCTTCTCGTTCGGAGTTTCCTTCTTAGTATACTCCCTTTTAGTATTCCTCTTTTTAGTCCGGTAGATTTTAGAAGAAGATTAATTAATCTAGAGAATATAATACCTATAGGAAGTACGATAATAGCAGATTACGCCTTAATAAAAGTAAGAAGGATTAGTCCCGTTATAATAAAAAGGACTATACTACGTCGGATAGTAAAAAGCAGGCGTTTAATATTACAGCTAAAGATAGCAAACCCTCTCCTATAACCTCCTAGGATAACTCCTTATCTAATAGTAACTCCGATAATTCTAGCCTTTTATAGTATATAACGACCGTTAAGGAAGCCTACTCTATTATAACTTATAATTACCCTATAAAAAGGACCTATGCCTTTTATAATATAGAGTTTTCCTTGCAAAACCGTCTATTTAGGCACCTGCCTAGCTATCCAGATATGCCCTTACGCCTTAATAAGGATAAGGATAATACTATTAAGGTATAGATAATAGTACCGGCTAACTTTATTAGTACGGAAGATAATATTATTTACCGCTTAGAAGATATTATTAATAAAGTTATGCCTAAGAAGCATAAAGGCACTACCTTAGGCAGCTTTACTTACCTATACATTAGGGTATAATTAGCCCCTAAGGCGCTAAGCATCGAACTCTATAAGGACCCTAGTTCTAGGTATAGTCTTATTACTAAAGTATAGCTA
This sequence comes from Juglanconis oblonga, assembly GCA_003012965.1. Classification (NCBI taxonomy): domain Eukaryota; kingdom Fungi; phylum Ascomycota; class Sordariomycetes; order Diaporthales; family Juglanconidaceae; genus Juglanconis; species Juglanconis oblonga. The sequence goes on along the minus strand of MUZH01004327.1, from coordinate 1,158 downwards.
AAATCGTTTAATGCTATTATTAAGACAGTACCGGAATACTAGCAAGATACTATCGGTAGTATAGGAGGTGCTAAAATCTACCTTACCCGTCGAGCCTAGTAGTTCTAGTATATTAAAGGTTTCCGCACCGATAGTATACCCGCCCTAATTCGATAGGAGGGATAAGCTTAAGTAATACCTAACGATAAATTAGCAGCAGGATATTTATTAGGGAATAAATAGCTTTATAATTATAAGGCGGTAATTAACTACGGCATTACCGAGATTATATACCCGCTAAATAGCAACTTCCGGTATCCGTTTAAGGTAATTAAGACTATTAGTTATCTAGTTACTAGAAGAGTTACTATTACTAGAAAAATTACTATCTCCCTGAAAGAGACCGCCTATATTACTATTAGATACGCTCCTTTACTAGTAAGGCAATCCTTTATATTTATAGCAATATACCTAGCAGTAATAAATACGGTTCTAGATAGCTCTGCTCTAGGCATTATCGCCCTATATAACCCTACTAGCTAGGGGATTAAGATCCCTAGAAATACCCGTCTTAGTACGATTTACGAATATAAGGATACTGCTAATTTCATAGGAACTTTTAGCAGGGTTATTAAGGCTTTAACTCTTATAAGTTTGCTTACTATACTATCCGATATAGCAGTACCGATTTATAAGGACCTTACCTATAGGGATACTAATATTAGCTTCGCCCCGGTAAAATATAACCCCTTTTCAGCAGCTAATTCCCCTATTCTTTCGATAAGTAGGGAGTTTAAGTTAAGTAACGACCTTACTAGAACTACTTAAGGAATTAATATCGATATTAAGCTATTAGTAGTAGACCCTTCCGCTAGCCTAATACTATTCTCCGATACCGTCGTTAAGATAATTAGGGGTACCCCTTAGGATGCCGACCTGCTAGATAAACCCGAGCTAGACCTTTTAAAGATATAGTCGATTAGCCCTAAGGGAAATATATGCTCAGCTAAGGTTTTAGGATCCTTAGGTATTAAAACCCCTAATAAGGCATTAGCTTTAGTTACTGAAAACGGCATTTATATCTACTCTAGGGACCCTATAAAGGCTAAGAAATTGCGAAAGATCTATAAATAATACCCTAAGCTTTAGGTTAACTCTAGGCTTATTTAGATAAAGGAA
>MUZH01004326.1:0-37183 GCA_003012965.1 Juglanconis oblonga | reverse complement strand
CCTCCCCCCTCCTCCACCTTTTCTGGTATGTAAACTGCCGTACTATGTGGTGCTACCTTCTTGGCTCGCTACTGTGCGACGGGAGCAGCGATGGCGATGAGACAGCACCCACTCCAAGACTGTCCCCCGCCACTCAACTTCAACGAATGCCAACCCAGTCGGCCGGAGAAGGCGGCGTCGTGGGGTTGGACGAACTGCGTGGCTTCGCTTTTGACTTCGGCGCCGTCGCTACACTGCCCTTCTTGGAAAGGGGAGTGGGAGCTAAGCAGACTGGCAGGCCAAGACCCTGAAAGAGTGACCTGCACCACGCAGATCGGATCAGAGACATACATCCTCCCTTGGCGGGTCGGGAGCTCAAGGATAGGTAGCTTGGAGCGACTGACGTGCTCGGCTGCATGTACAAGCATGTACTTTGGACGCATGCATGTCTTGGTTGCCATCCGTCGGAGTGTCTTTTCTCGTAGGCCATCAAGAAACTCTCAACTAGGTCACAGTGGTCAGTCTCAGGGGGCACCACGTATGTACATCCCGTACACACGATCTGGTGTCGCCGAGAGGAGTCACAGCCAGTGGCCGGCAGTGGTCCAATCCCCCCCGGGCTCGGCATGGGCCCGCACATCCGCCACCTGTCCGTGTCTGGAGATATTGGTCTACTTCCGTGATAGATTGGTGATGGGCTGCGTGTATCCCCGGTCGCATAGGATCTCGTCTCTGAAATCAACCATTTGGTCGGCCTGCCCGCCTCTAGTCAAGGGTCTAGAACTGCACGGAGACGTCGCGCCGGCTGCAAGACCTGGCCCGAAGGAGACATCATAGTGGCGTACGTGGCAGATACTTCGCAGTTGCGGCGTCCAAAAGTTGGCATGGCAAACATGCCGGCCCGCCAGCTTATACTTTGTATAGATAGACAGGAGGGAGTGACTTCTTTCTTTCTGATCTATTTTATGTTATTTTCTATTATGTTATTTTATTTCATTTCATTCAATCGTATCGGAGAATCGTATCGGAGCAGACCCCCAGCGGCCACGGAGATAAACCGTGAGGGTTTCGTTCGTGAGATATCACGAACAAGTCCGCTTTTTTTCTGCAGCATCACGAACATCGACCGAGGTTGCCGAGATCGAGGGTGCATGCCAAGGAGACGCAGCTCATTGGCGGGACTCGAGCTCGGAGGAGCTGAGTACACACATCCACCGGGAAGTGTGGCACGCTGACGGTGCCCAAATGGCCGAATGGCAGAGATTCCGGAAGGTGTCCGTCTCGGCGAGCTTCTTCTTCTAGGGATCGGTCTAGGCACTCAAGTACCACAGGACCACAGGACCACAGTTACTCGGTAGAGCTGGCAAGTCCCGGGCAACCTGGCAGCCTGGCAAGATGCAAGATATGTTGATAGTGGTGTCGTCCCGGAAGGATTGTACTATTACTAAATAGGCCAAGGACATGAATCAACCACGGCCGGTCGATGGATCCGCAAGATCGTCGGAACAGATGTGAGAAAAACTCTTGTGCAATTGCTTCGCCGCGGACTGATTACTGTTGCTTTTTTGCGCCCGCGAATCTTCAGGCTCGGAGCATCCGGGGAATGAAGTGCTAGTTTTCTTCTTCTTCCCTTCTCATCCCCCACGACGAGGCGTCCACGACGGGGGAAACAGCAGGCTGGCAGGGCGTTGCGCCTTGCCGCTTTGCTTCTCCCCATCACAGCGTGACAGGCCGGCTCAATCCCTGGCGCCAAGCGACGCGACGGAGGCGGACCTTGTGGTGGAAGGTTGCAGAGGATGCACACACTTCAGTGGTGCTGATCCCGCAGGTACCGGTGTGTACCTGTCTCAGGTGAGGGAGGGCTGATCCACCTCCACCGGCCCAAAGCACGAAGCCTAGCCGGCAGGCCGGGTGGACGAAACGATCTGCATTGAGCTCACCTCATCATGGCTTTCTGAGAAACGACCACGAGGATGAGGCTCTCAGTACTTGTGGATCTTAATGGCCAACAGGCCGCTGATCCGCTGGAAAGTCATTCAAGCCGAACTATCCCCAGACATGCACGACGGCGTATGCCACGCTCGCAGCGACCGGGACCCACCCATGTTGGCACACCTGCAAATGCTCATTGATCTCACGCCTGTCGATTGGACTTGGGTCGATAAGCGAGGACCATCTCATAACTATTTCCTCTTTGGTGACTGAGTCTGTTACATTCAGAGGCCCAAGAACCCCCGCCCAACACGTGAAACAAGGCTTCCTCGACAACGGTAATCGACGTGGGAGGTCTGAGAGCGTCACAGCGAAGGCAAGGGGCCTCGGCCGCTGCAGGTACGACGGTGGCCGGTCGCAGGGCCATCAAACTTTCTCGGTACGTACGTGTAATACATACCATCCTGCCATTCTGCATAAATGTTGGGACATTGGCTGGCCAGGTTGCAAACAATGCAGGATTCATGCCTGAACGTCTCGCGTAGCACAAAATGTCAAAGCGATCACACATGCTTCCCGCAATGCGAGTGGTTGTCTACTCGTACGTGCCGTGACGCATGCCCAGGCGTAGAATGGCCAGACCGTCTACTACTGCCGGATTGCGTACTCAAGTACCTTAGTAGTGGACGATCACGAACGCTGGATCTACGATTGAAACAACGTTGTTCTGCCGATCTTCCCGTCCTGATTTTCACATGCGTTCTGACTGACGACAACGAAATGTGGATACGCGAGTTTGGCGTCGGTGGAGAGGAACACAGTCTCCATAACCTTATTTTGACTATTGGATGAAGAGCATGGCAATTTTGTTGTGGCTCATGCGCTGGCTATCTCAACAACATAGGCTTTGAGAATAAGGGTGTTGGAGAGAGGCTAGGTCATCTCTGTATTCTGCTGGAGGCTCAAGCAGGTATCTCATACAGAGGTCTCAATGTGCAGGTAAGATCTAGAAGAGAAATCATACCTACTTGTGGACGTTAGGCCCCTCCCAGACTGTCTACATGAGGCTATCCCACAAGGGAGCTATCCCATAGGAACTGATCCCATGGTAGGTTATCACCCCTCAGGAGAGGAGATCAGCTCACGAGAGGGTATCCCACTGCCATACTGCAGGAAGTCCACTGGCTTGATTCTTAATATGCCATGTGTTATTGCAGGTAATTGACACAATTTGTGGAAGGGAAGGGCTATCTCAACCTAGTTCCCCGGTGATGTCCTGCGTGCCGTCCACCCGTACCAGTCAACCAGACGGAGGGGACAGTCACGCGGTAGTCCATGGGCTCAATGGGAGATGGCATTATGACTAGTGTAGGGCACTTGGTTACCCTGTTCACCGGAAAGTGATCCAACATACTAGAAGACAACAATAGACTGGTGAACGAACTCGAGGCCCTTCCACATGCTTACTAACTAGATGTGAGAATTCGTGTTATGATCATTTGTATACTAGAATCGATCATCTTGGTTTTCACATTTTGAAAAGGAAACAACTACCTACAGAGTAGATGCCTGGGTGCCTGCACTTTGATATGCTGATGCTTGCGAAAACGTCCTCTTGACCAAACCTGTCTCATTATCCCTAGGACCCACAACCGAATCCTCCTGTTCATCAAATTCAAGAATTATATGATGGGCATAGCTCTCCAGCTGAAGCAAGGAGACAGTCTCAAGCAAAAGCTTCTCGCCAGCAGTATAACTCGGTATCTCTATCATATGCAGGCAAAGGGCATCTGACAAACGATTTTCCCCCCCAGCCGTTCCAGACGGCGTCATAGTAACTACTTATGCCTTGTTGCCATAAATTGTGAATGTACCATGATACTTACCTGCTGCATCCTGAAACTCCCTCACCATGGGTAACAAGGCATGCTCTGGCTGATGACCTACAACACCTTAAGGAATCACAGCTCTTGCGCTATGCCGCTAGCAGGAAGCGAGGGTTCTATAATCATCTGCAAGAAACGTACGTTAGTAAAGCAATTCTCATGGCCATATTTATAGTGTATGAATGCGGTAGCAAACACATAGGATTATGGTTCTAGGGAGACCTCGTATTGATCGAGGATGAAGCAGCTGTTGGTGCTTGGGGCGATTGAATAGGATGACTGACCGACCAGTTGGCTAGCTTGCTTGGAATGAAAGGGAGGATGAACGAGTGTATGTCCTCATGGAAGGGCTGTTCCTAGGTGCAGGTTAGCTGGTGTTCCTCATGTTGGACATGTCTAGGCATCTGGGACAGGGAGTTCGCTACTCATCTGGACAACGGATACCCAACAACACAAATGTCTTCACACGATGCTATTGATCCTAACATGCACGCTCATGCAAGGTTTCTGCTCGGATCCAAACAGTGCAAACTAATCAAGTCCTTTCTTTGTCAACCCTAGATGATGCTCCGGTAGCCCTCATGAAAGTCGCCAGTCAGGACCCCGTCGACAAACTCCAGTCTGGTTTAAAGGCCACTTGGGACTGAGTGATGGAAGGAATATGACCCCACACATCAGCTGCTTGGGATACCTGGCAGATGTCTGATGGTGTCGAGGCATGTCCCGAAGACTGGAGCGTTCGCCACTCCATACAGCAAATTGGATACCCTTATTGCATGGCGCGCCGCCACCCGAAAGGGCATGCTTGAACTCGAAGGAAAACTCCATTCCAAACTGGCCGGCCGGCTTGTTTGCCAAACTCCGTGACGACAAAGGTTGCCAGGTAGACCACTGGACAGCAACCCAAACAGCGGATACAAACAAGTTGCTGGATGTAATAATATAAGTAATAAAGAGTAAGACATAAAACCAAAACAGACCATAACCGAAAGTTGGCTTCTTCTATCAATCCCAACCTCTGCCTTCTTCCACCGCCCAAGACTGACTCAAACATGCACAGCCCACCCAAAATATCCACAACTAAACAACACCAACAGAGCAACGCAACGCTGCTGAGAGGCCTCATGGATCGCAAAAACCACAGCCTCAGCTCGCCATACTCCTACCCGTCTTTCCCTTCCGTCCCGGGTTGGTTCTCCATAAACGGCATCAGCTATCCCCCGCAGTTCCCTGGTGGTGGCCTAGAGCATATGGGCATGGGTGTGCCTATCTGGTTCGGATCTCCGGATCTGCGCGGCATGCCGGCGATGGTCAGCCCGCGCCAGCAGAACGTATCGTCTCAGGCTCAGGAGACCAACGGCAACAACTCCAACAGCACCAGCACTACCGCCGCTGGCGCCGCCGCCTCTCCAACCAGAAGCTCGGCTCCCGCAACTGAGAACAGCAACACAACAGCGACTTCCACCGCCGCCACCACCCCGATGACGGTCGATGCCGCCGTCCAGTGCCTCTCAGGCCAGCTCCGCGACGCGATCCGGCTGTGCACCGGCTGTCTCAAGACGTACTCCGAGTGCGTGGCTAAGGTCCAGTTCACGACGGCCGAGACGCGCAACGGCATGTGGAAGGACCTGCTGGAGCACCGATTCAAAAGCAGCGGCTTCGCTCAGGACGGCTTCAACAATCTCGGGCTTCGGCTCGGGTATTACATGGACCAGGCCCACCATGCGGCCCAGAACGACCCTGCGCTGAAGTGTGCCGAGCAGGAGAAGCGTCGGGAGGCCGAGACAAGGATCCGCCATGTCAGGCTGCTGCAGGCTGAGTGCAACGAGGTGGTCAAGTTGTCGGCTGCAGCGTCGGTGGATGTGCTGGATTGTAAGGAGATGTTGGGGTTGATGAGGGAGATGAAGAAGAAGCTGAACGGGAATATGGGTGGTTTGCGTGGTGAGGAGAAGCGAGAGCAGAAAGACGAAAACGAGGGAGAGAAGATGGACGGTGAGGAGGGACAGTCTGAGCAGGGTGACGACTCTGGTGATGCCAAGTCGTCGTGGTAAGCCGTCTGTTTTGTTCGGAACAAGTACCCATAGGCGCGACCGTCGAGAGACCGTGAGCTGGGACACGGCGGGCCGGTCAAGGATTGGGATATTTCGTTTTAACAAGAGACGCTCGGAATGCTGTATTGTACGAACATGTCTGTAGAAGAAAGATCCCCCTGCGTCAGCTGCGTTTGTATGTCGTAGTGGACTCTAGCAAGTCGTACAGAGTGTTTTAAGTCACAAGGAGTTGATTATCGCAAGCAACCGAGAGAGAAGACTGCAGTGACAGAGAACAGGAGAGTTTAATTGTTCGCAAGACTACAGAAGGGTAACCATTTGCAAAGCAGCCACCCGTGTCGAGATGACAACGACCAGGTAGGTGCCAGGGCAAGTGAGGATAGCTGAGGGCAGTGTGAGAGTGGTCTGTGAGAGTGGTCTGTGAGTGGTCTGTTTGATAGGGTGATCGTCGTCGGTCTTGGGCCGCCCGCTGTGTAGTGATGGCGAATCGCGAGTGCTGAGACAATTCCAGGCGGTGGGCGAAGTTGTGCTGTATCGTGGCGGGCTGGGACTGATGAATCCATGTGGTCGATCCCATGGTACACCTCGTGCAGTCTCGTTAGCAGTATCCTTTCTTCGACGTGAGGGTTTAGTGCAGCTGACCTGGAAAAAAAGAAAAGGTTGAAGCGCCAACGCCCAGAGAATGATCGGAATTGAATGATGAGGTCTCGCTCCCGCGAAGAGAGGTCGACGACACGCCACCCATCGCGCTTCAGCTTGCTCCCGCAAGCAATCCCGGCAGTGACTCTCCCAGAGGAACGACTGGACTGGAGCCCCGCGTGAGCAGGGACAGCCAGCGCCCTGCTTTTCTGATGCCAACTGCGGAGGTGAATTCACCTCGTGCCGTCACCGGCAGGACCCTCAACACTCGGCGCACCCGCCCGAGGGCAGGACGCTGAGTGATCGGGCGACCAGGACGAGCCTGGACCTTTGGGACATACTCCGAATTTCTCACATGCCAGATTGATGACCACAAAGGTATCGAGAGAAGCTGCTTGCGCAGATCTCTCCGTCTGAGGCATAGAAGGGTAGCGTTGAGGGCGGTGACGCTTGAAGAGAAAAAAGGAAAGAAGGAGACGAAGCAGACGTGAACTCGCCGAGCTCGAATTTTTGATGTTGGAGTCACCGATGGTGGGTCCCAGGTCTGCGGCTCAAGCACCAACAGCCAATCAGAGAACCGGCAGGGATCCACGTCCAGCTCTTCCCAGGCTCGGGCAGGGGGGACCACGCCCACATGACGCTCAAGGGTTAGGGTCCTTCCTGAGCCGTGGGAAGCCATGTCGGACTTCAGACCTCGACGCGGAAATTGCTGGCCACACCGCGATTTTGTCTCGGATCATCAACACCTCACTGTCGTCGCCATCGCCTTCATAATACCAAGATGTCTGTCTCTGTGAATCACTGCCGCTTGCGGTAGTGCGTACCTCTCCTTGAGTCTGCCAGAGTGCTCACCGTCCTCTTCCGTTCCGTTTGCTATTCTTCTCCCGAGTTTCGCGTTCGAGATCGAGTCATGTCTGTGTCTGCTTTCGATCTGCCCCAGATCTGGCAGAAGCCTGCCTCAGCTGATCTTCTGGAAGCTCTGCAAAAGCTACGTGTCGACCCCCCGGTGTGGAACCTGAAGATCTCCCGTGCTGAGATCTTGAAGGAGCAAGACACTACGACGCAGCATCGGAGGGAAATTGCAGCTTACTTGTCCGCAATCATCAAGAGCGAGCTGGCCTGGATCGACGACGAAGAGGATAGGGAGGCCGTCTGGACCGAGGCGAGCAAACGATTTTCGGAGCGATGTGGGCGGAGTGGTACGTACATGTGACTTCTTGACCCATCCATCCATCACAACTTGCTTACTTTCCCCCCCTCAGCTATGGGCGAGATCACTCGGCGGTGGCCCTTTGAAGGGGAGGGTTGCACTGCGTTCGACCTTGTCGTGAGGGAACCGCCCTTGACCGGCGATAATCTGGGCTTGAAGACATGGGGTTCTTCCTACGTGCTGGCACAGATGCTGCATAGCATCGGCGAGTCTTCCTTGGCACACCTTGTCCAACGGAACGATGGCCAGCCCAAGCCATCGGTACTCGAGCTTGGCTCAGGAACTGGACTTCTGGGGTTGGCAGCGGCACCCATCTGGCAGACCCACGTTATCCTCAGCGATCTCCCGGAAATCATGCCCAATCTGAACCACAACGTGGAAGCAAACCGGGCCACTATACAAGCACGTGGTGGCCGCGTGGAGGCTGGGGCTCTAACATGGGGAGGGGAGGACTACGAGATCGATCCGGTCCTATTCACGGCGAAGAACAACTTCAAGATCATCATTGTTGCAGATCCCCTTTACGACGATGACCACCCTGGGCTTCTGGCGGGTGCCGTCGACGAACAGCTTGCTTTGGATAAGGATGCGAGGGCCATGATCATGGTTCCCCAACGAGACGCTACCACGGTCAAACTCCTTTCAACTTTCAGAGAAGAGATGGCCTCTAAAGAAAATCCCCTCGTTTGTCTCGAAGAGACCGTGGTCGCGGGACAGGATGACTGGGGCGGAGATGATGACGAAGAAGCGGCTAATGTGAAATGCTGGCTCGGCATGTTTGGGAGAAAGTTGGGAATGCATGAACCAAAAAGGAAACCCATCATAGAAAAGACATAGACTTAGATTTAGACGAGAACATGCCGAGAGGGTCTTTACTCATACTGACTTCGATGATAGGGCTGTGTGACAAGGGCGGTCTAGCAGCCAGCCGCAGTCACCTTGTGGAAAGTTTGTTGCTAATGGCTTATGCAAGACTTCGGGCCGCTTCACGAGCTGCCACTGATCAGCAATTCTAAGCATCCAATCCATGGCTCGGTAGTGGCTAGTGCTGACTGGCGCCCGAGCTCAATGAATCCTCCCAGTAAGAGTCACACTTCCTAGATACCCAGATTGCGAGCTAAAAGGTCAAAGGGAACCGCAATGTTGGATAGAGATCGAGGAGGACATCTTCCCCATTAGTTGAGGTGCTTATTGATAGCTATGCAACCTTCCGTCTGGTCTGTGTAACTGCCACGTACCTTGTAACGCAAGACCAATGCAACTAGGGACGTGTCTGAGGGAAAGGAAAAAAGGATTCTCGAAAGCGTGAAAGCCTACAACATAAGACTGTCGGTTCGTTCAGACATGGTGACATGATCTGAAGTTAGTACCAGATCACCGAGCTGGATCAACATGACTTCGAACACGAAAAGAAATGCGGATGAGAAAACAGCCATTATCGGCATGGCCTGTCGCGTTGCTGGGGCCAACACTCCTAGCCAGTTGTGGGACAACATCGTCCAGAAGAAGGACCTCCTACAGCCCATCCCGCCTGATCGATTTAACGCAGCCGGCTTCTACCATCCCAATGGGACGAACAAGGAGATTTCTCATTTCTCCCTACAGGCATAACTAACTATCCAACATAGTCCAATGTCAAGCATGGATACTTCCTCCTCCAATCTCTCTCCGCCTTCGACGCCGCCTTCTTCGGCATCAGCGGCACCGAAGCATGCACCATGGACCTGCAACAGCGCCTCATCCTCTCTACGAGGCTCTCAAAGACGCAGGTCTCCCCCTGCCCGAAATCCGCGGCTCACGCACCGCCTTGTTCGCGGGCAGTTTCACCAGCGACTACGCGGCGATGATGGCGCTCGACATGGCGCACACGTACCCCAAGTACGCGGTCAACGGCACGTCGAACGTGGCGCTGGCGAACCGCGTGTCGTTCTTCTTCGACCTGAAGGGCCCCAGCGTCATGGTCGATACGGCGTGCTCGGCTGGCCTGGTGGGACTGCACCTTGCGAATCAGGCTCTGTTGGGGAGGGAGGCGGACATGGCGGTTGTGGTGGGGAGTGCGTTGTGGTTCGTGCCGAATACGTGGCAAGCTATGTCGGATTTGGGGTTGTTGGCGGCTGATGGACGGTCGAGGGCTTTTGATGCTGAGGGGAGCGGGTACGGCAGGGGCGAGGGCGTATGTGTTTTGGTGGTGAGGCGACTGAAGGATGCGCAGGGGAAGGGGGATAGAGTGCGATCTGTGATCAGAGCTACTGGAACGAATCATGATGGACACAAGAGTGCTATTGGGTTGCTTTCGCCTGAGGCACATGAGCCTTTGATACGGGAGACGTACCACAAGGCCGGCTTGGATCCGGACGAGACGCAGTATTTTGAGGTAAGCGATGGTTGGCATATGTGTTCCTTGCTCTTGACTAGTCGGAAGTGTCCAGGTACACGGCACAGGCACAGGAGCCGGTGACCCAAAAGAAACCAAAGCCGTAGGAGCAGTCTTTGGAACGCCGACAAGGGAGGCACCGCTCTGCATTGGCAGTGTGAAGACGAATATCGGACACCTTGAGAGCGCCGCAGGGATCGCGAGAGTCATCAAGGCCACACTCGCTCTTAAGAGGCGCAAGATCCCACCTAACAAATTGTTCATTACACCGAATTCGGACATACCTTTCGAAGAATCAAAACTTGGTGTGCCGATGGAGGAGATGGAGTGGTCCAAACCAGCTCAGTGTCCACGCCGAGCCAGTGTCAATTCGTCTGGGTACGGCGGCGCAAATGCTCATGTCGTCTTGGAGGAGTACTCTCTATCTGATGTCATCAGCGAGAACAAAGTCCTTCCCGTGGATGGTACAGAATCGAGAAATGCAGCACAGCAGCCGCGACCCTACTTGATGCCGCTGAGTACCCATTCTCGAGAAGCAGTTGACCTGCTCCAAACCAATATCCGCAGATATGCTCTGAACAAAGCCGACCTCGATATTCACGACCTCGCATATAGTATGATTTCTCGACGGACTATCCATCAAACCCGATCTTTCGTGGTCAGAAGAAAAAGGAACGATCTATTATCGTCGTGGGACGAGCAGAATAAAATGCGATCAGTGGTCTCCGCCTCGTTGGAGAGCCCGAGGCTTGGATTCGTGTTCACCGGCCAAGGCGCTCAGTACCAAAAGATGACAACAGAGCTTATTGAGTGCTTGCTCTTGTTCAAGTCATTCATCGACCAAACCAACAAGGCTCTCCGTCTCTTACCCAATGGGCCATCCTGGTTCATCCTGGACGAGACTTCGAGACTCCAGGAATCACGCTTTTCTCAGTCGGTATGCACAGCCATCCAGACAGCTCTCGTTGATCTGCTGGCTGCATGGGGCCGCTTGCACCCGCACAAGAGCACTCGCTCGCCCATTGTCCGAGTTTCACAACGGATCCGCCCCGAATCCGCATGGTCTCGAAAGTGACGGGGGAGATCGTGGCTGTCGGGGATCTAGACGCGGCTTACTGGGCAGAGAACATGGCGAAGCCAGTTCGCTTCTCCGACGCTCTCGACGCAGTGCTGGTGGACAGAGAGGGCCAAAAGAACATCGACATACTGGTTGAAATAGATCCTCACGCGGCATTACAGGCACCGTCACGGGATATCACACGTTTACTAGGCATGGACTTACCTAACCCTACGTCGGTACGCTCGACCGAAGCAAGCCAGCTCTCCAATCGTTGCTCGAGTGCGCGGGGCAGCTGTTTGCCCACGAATATCCTGTTGAACTTCTCAGCGTTAACAGTGATCTGTCTATGATGGATGGGAAGATTGTGCGCAGGAGCCAGGCTGAAAAAAATGCACGATCTGCCACCATACCCCTGGGTCCACAGGCAATTTTGGTCCGATACCCGCCTCATCCAGCGAGAACACCTACATTCCACCTCAGCGACTCATGACATATTAAACCGGACTATGGCTCAGGAAATAGACAACACGACTCTGCCGCTCCTTTCTCCTTTGTTCACTCCAAGCTTAGAGCAGTGTTATGCACAATTTACTATCACCAACGCCTGGCCTGCTCGCCTCACAGAGTCTATGCCCAACATTATATTGTCCGCGCTCGAGATATAGGTGGCATGCGACAGAGCAGCAAATACCTGGTGCGATCTTTTACCGAATTTTGACCCTGAGGTCCTGGTCAAGGTGCAGGTTCTTCCTCTCCCGGTGAAGACATGAAATGAAAATGGCAAGCAAGAGTCATAGCTGAAATATGTAGAGCGTATCGTCTTATAGAACTGAACGCCCTCGAGACTTCTATGTCTCTTCATTTTACATTGATTTGAAGGCCGACAAGCTTGCCCGAAGTCATCTCGGACTACCTACCTAGTACTCGTATCAATATCTCACCTTAGTCTAGGTGTTTCGAATGCCATGGTCCACCTCGACCACACAAATTCCCTCCATATAAGGTGATATATCGTGTCAATCAGGGGATAATGTCCAATGGAGACGACCGTGGAGTTTACGTCCGAGTGTCCCCGGCCCTACAGAGGTATGGTATGCAATGGTCACGCCAGATGACGCCATATACTATATACATCAAATGCTTCTATCTTGGAATCCCCGCGAAGATTTGGCTCTCTCTCTTTCTTCTGCATACTTGCACAGTTCCAACCAATCTATTTCATAATCTTTGCCCAATCGTACCACCGCGATGGATAAAGTCACAGCTGAACAAGCCCGTTCCGAAGCCAGCGCCCGATGGAAAGCGGCACCCAAACCTAATAACCGAGATGCCTGGGTGCAGAGGGCCAAAGAAGCAGCCGAGATCCTGAAGATTGACGCAGTCATAAGAGACGCAGAGTTGAAATCTCCTCGGGCAGAAGTTGACCTTCTTAAAGCCGCCGGGCTCGTCAGCCTGCTGGGGCCCAAAGAGCATGGCGGTGGGGGCGAGACTTGGCAGACATCGTACAAAGTCACGACCGAGATTGCTAAAGCCGATGGGAGTATCGGCCATCTCCTGGGAAACCATTATTCGTGGTTCTGGAGTTCACAGATCCTGGGGACTCCGGACCAGGCGAAACGGTGGCTGAGGGAGTTTACTGAAGGAAATTTGTATCTCGGGGGTGCGGTTAACCCTCGAAATGCCGATATGATCGCACACGAGGATGGTGACTATCTTGTATTCAACGGGGATAAGTTCTTCTCGACGGGTGGAGTGATCAGTGATATCACTGTGCTCGAAGGTGTCTTGGAGGATGAGACAAGAACGCACGTCTTTGCCTATGTCTCCACGAAGGATCCGGGCATATCGTTCAAGGGCGACTGGGATGTTATCGGGCAGCGTTTAACTGTAAGAGAAAGACTTGTTGCACTTACTCCTGCGTTCTTGGTAATTGCTGATGTAATGGTCCAGGAGTCTGGTGGTTGCGTTATTAAAGATGTCCGTGTGCATTGGGATGAGATCGCTGGCTACGCGAACCGTGTTTCAACTCCCAGGGATACATATCATGACTTCATTCTTCCGCCAGTGCAGCTGCAGTTCGCCGCAGTCCATCTAGGCGTCGGGCTTGGTGCCCTGGAAGCCGCTGCCGAATACACGCGGACCAAGACCAGAGCTTGGCCATATGGCGGTGATGACAAGAGCAAGGCCACCGACGAGTGGTGGATACGAGAGAATTATGGAAGATTTCAGGCAAAGATTTGGGCGGTTGAGGCCCTCGTCGACCGCACTGCTGAGCGCATCTCAAAGCTTATACATGCACCGAGAGAGCAGCTTACGGCTCAAGCGAGGGGAGAGACCGCAGTTGGTACGCTAAAGCTCCCTCAGTTCACGGGAATTGCGCTAATAATTCTTCAGAAGTTGCGGCATCTAAGGCCATGGCCATCGAAACTACGCTCGAGGTCAGCAGCAAGATCCTCGAAGTGATGGGTGCCAGTTCGAGCCTCAGCAAGTATGGATTTGACAGATTCTGGCGAAATACTCGAGGTAAACATCCCTGCCTGAACAATGAGGCAGATACTAATCAGTCACAGTGCATTCTTTGCATGACCCAATCGCATACAAATTCAGAGAGGTTGGAAGCTGGGCTTTATTGCGAGAGATTCCCGAGCCTAGTTGGTACACCTAAAGAAAGGAGGCCGTTAACACCCAGCGAGTACCACAGCAGCTATACGTCCATAGAGCCCTTGAAAAGCTATAGATCAAGAAATTGAAAATTATTATTATGAATTAGAGTACAAGAATATTGTAGTACTCTAGGTATAATTAGCTCTTAAGTGCTAATAGGACTTTAATGGCATTATAAGCTAGTTTCAAGTAGCTTAAAAGGCTCCTATAAGCTTAACATTATCTATCTACTATGATTTTGCTTTTTACTATTAACAGCACTATATAATGTTAGATGCTAGGCTTTTAAGCATCCTCTATTATATATTAAATAGGGATGTTAGGTGAAGGCGGACTTTTATAGTATAGTTGAGATTTAGATAGACTATATCGGCATTGCGCATAGCACATCTCTTTTCCTACAAGACGTTAAATATAACCAATTAATCAGTCATGTCACTATACTAACGCATACCTATGTAGGCTCCCACCCATAGATATAATATGTCTTGCCGATATCCTACAAGGTCAGAGGTAAGCAATTATGCAATATAATCAGTTACAATTAGCATTATTTCGTAGCTAAGCGGAGCCTATTTCAATCTGCAGCCAACAGCCACACTGATCTTCGGTAGGTAGGTTCACCGTAGTCTTTCTCTGGTGGTATATGCACTGATTGCTCCACCGGGTCTTGGTCTTAGTCTTAGTATGCGTCTTGTTTATATCGCTGCGCGGGCGGCGCGAAGGTTGGGGCTGCCTATTTGTTGATTGCTGGGCAGCAAGTAGTGCCTATTACTTAATCGCTAGACAGCAATGAGGAGCTTAGCTAGGGATCAGCTAGAATAAGGGGCATCTAAAAAGGGGAAAATACTAGTATAAGGAAAGAAAATAAGGGGGGCAAGAATTAGCAGTCTTTTATAACCGAATATATACTGCTTTTACTCAGCTATTATATATCGTACTCTATGCTCCATACCCTCTTACTTTGTTGCATCTAAGTAGCTATTAATAATAATAAAGGCTGTTTTAGCAGCATAAAGCTTATTTTAGAAGTTATTAACTTTTCTAAGGATCTGGTATATCTGCACTCTTGAGATAGAGATAATTGATCTTGTGGTATTGAATCTACTGAGATTCTAGTTCCGTTAGTGGAATCTACATTACAGACTTATGTGGTTTAGGTCTGTCTGTGAATCAGAGCCATCTCTGAATCAACAGTGAATCGTCCACCCTAGCGGAACTTTCTCAATATTTCGGCAGCATGTAGACAATTATCGACCTCTGAAAACAACCATCTTGAGCATACTGCATGAAATTGTCCAGGCTGTTTCATTATGCTATGAAACCACATTGGAAGTTGTGCATAGCAACCTTGAGCACTTCTTTGCCAGACTTTCTGCTCTTCTTGCCATATTGTGGGCACCCATCAGCAACTCGTACAGGGATCTTGTGTGACCAACAAGTTTCTGGAAGCATCTGGGTCTCTTACGGGCTGGGTTTCTGGTACTCTTTTTTGACTCAACACTCTCACAGGAAGTCAACTTCTTTCCGCCTGTCAATCAATCTACCTTCTTCCGACGCGGAGTACCTTGTTATTCATCTCCAAATCCTCAGTTATTTGACTGCCAACCCAGGCCCATCCAGACCCCCCCCCCGAGTCTCATTCAAGATGGTCGAGAACCGCAAATACCTTCCAGAGGAGATACAATACGTTCTCTCGCGTATCCTTGCTGGATGGAAACTTGAGATAATCGCAAGAGCGTTCAAGCAAGACTTCGCCCCATACTGGGACAACCGTCTCTTCACGAAGAAACAGGTGCAATACATTAAAAACACGTACAAGCGCCCTCCAGGGTAGGCAAACCTCTGTCACCTATCCGGAAAGTTCCAGGCTAATTTGATCTAGCTCCGTCGAGCCATACAACGGTCCCATTCCCAACTTTCTACCATCACCCTTGCCCGTCTCCGACCTAGACAGCAACGCGAATTCGCGAGCAACGCTAGATCACAATGGCAAAAACATGTCTCAGGACTCTCTAAAGACCAGCAATCCGATGGCAGGCCCCTGTTGCACTTCCACAAGGTCCTCGATGGCGAATCCTGTCGTTCAAGGCCGGCAGCATCTGGATGAAGGTAATACGGGCGCTGTTGATCCAAATGCCAACAAATCTTCCGATGATGACCAGTTTCTGAATGTTCTGAACACCTCAGACCTCAGAGGTGCTGAGCACACCATGATGGGCGACCTGGTGGATCCCATTCTCAGCGGCCACGCTGGAAGCTCCTCGTACGGAACGGCACACGCATACCAGTCTGATGCACTCGTCGGGGTCGGAGCCCAGTTCCTCCAGCCTGTCCCAGGCCCTTCAGTCTATGACTGCTTCACTGGCTATTCTTCTCGACTCGATACGGATCCCGACGTGCCTTTGCCCTCTCTTGAGGACTCTCTCCTCAACTCACCCGCCCCGTTTCTGGACGATACGCACGAAAACCAGCCCTCGTTGGGCGCTACTACCAACATCCCGACCGTGGCTTATGGTGACCACAACGCTGCCCGCGGTGTGGCTCAAGAAGAGGACGCTCAGGCTGTCCGACTCCAGGTACCTCTGAACTGTTCGCTCAAGGGAGTGGTAGAAACAGATGAAGCAGGCTGGTGGTACAGCACCCAGCACGATGGATGGTGCGGTATTCTGCACGAGCACCGGCACGACTACGATGGTGGAATCCACTTCCGCGACTGGGGAAGCTTCAACCAGAACCTCTTCGACGCGCAGAACGACCACATTACTGGGTATCTCCTGGGCCTCTGTACCCAGTTGCAGACCAATTACCCGGAGGGAGAAGGCTACTGCCGTCACAGGGACTGCGAAGAAGCTCGACGCGTTGCCCAGGATCTGATCAATACATCCCTACCAGAGCGTCACGACCTGCGCCGGGGTCCGCTGAGCCGGCCACACCCTGCTGTGATCAATCTCTTGAGGAGCCTCAACGACCGGCTGCCTGAGGGTTACGTGTATGAGCCCATAACCCACCGGATTGTGCAGTATAGCGTGCCCACGATTCCTGGCATCACTCACATAGACCCGGTTCCCTCTGCCGCCTAGAAGACTCGTTCTCGGCCGGCCTAGGCAGGCGCATTCTCCGCCGGCCTGCGAGGATCTTGACCGATGGCGCAACAGCCAACAGGCTGACGGAATACCCCGCGCTACCTGAGGACGATGGGACGAGGAAACCAGGGTGGAACGGAGGAGCAGAATGAAGCTGAAGGTTGGCCCTGGTAATGAGGGGTGGCCGGAGATGGACAGTTGAGAAGGACTAAGAGATCACCTGAAGCACTCATGGAATCATGGGTCATTCTCTCATATCTCTATCCTAATAAAATGACTTGTTTTGGTGCATGTCATGTTTCTTTGCAGTTGCTGAAGGTGGCGGCAGAGCAGTCTCATTCTGAAGGTCAGTCTATATACCTTTAGGAGGTAGGTATATATGAATTGTAGAGAACGTATATTTCCCGCAGCCGAATGTGCATATTCTATGGCAAGGCCATGGTTGTAATGCTTCTTCTGAATGAGCAAGCTGGTCATTCGCAGCTGATTGTCTTTTATGGAGGACGTTGTGAGTGGGAGAAGGATATGGAAATATATGTGCAGAGTAACGGCTAGAAACAAGAATTCAGAGGAATTGCGAGGACTACTCCTTCGAGAAAGAATACCTTAGGTAGGTACATTTCATCGCATGATCTATAAGGTAAGTAAACTAGCATCCCTGTCAGCTCTGTAATTATGATTGCTGAAAGCTGGTGCGCTTGTGAAACTTCATCCGTTCATAATACGTGCATCTACGTATTTGCAAGGAGCACGGTCCAATCAGCTGTAATTCAGAAGCACAGCTGATTGAGGGGGACTCGTGATGGACGAGCATTGTTGACTGAAGGGGACCGTTGACTCAAAGAGGCGTACTGCTTGTAATACTACCCACCTTCCCAGCTTGTGTCTCTCCTGAATTTCTCCTTCCAATGCAATCTCTGAATGCAGAAAAGTTTGACGTTGATGGATGGTCCTTGACTTTTGTTTAGTGTTTTCTTCGCATTCTCTGCAGTTTATATCTACGAAGTTGCGTGACTGGGCTTTCGTACCTGGCTGATAGGTTTCTAGTTCTTTGAGTCCAGACCTGACAGCAACACTACCTTCTCTTGCTAAGACTTCCAGGTCTGCTAAGCTGAAACCTCTGCCAGGCTGATCTGGAAGTCATGTGAGATCGAGGCTCTTCTATTAGATCCGAGATTGAATATACAATGCCCTTTCTAAGGCGAATTGAATTGACTACCCGTGAGATTGACTAGACCTTTACGGGTCCGAATCATTTAAGTGAACGTCTAATGCGGCAAATGACGGCCGGAGTGAAGCCAGCATTGACTGGACAGGGCAGTTGGGTGGACTCCCATGGGTGAGGAGGGAGAGAAAACTGAAGAAGCACTATAAAGTGCTGTAAGCAAGTTTGGCGCCGCCACCATGGTACGCATGAGGCACTTCGATGTCAAGTCCTTCAACGGCAATAAGGAGCAGTCACCTGAGGGTAAAAGGTCTGTATTTGAATAGTGACGCAGAGTCTCTGCATATAGAAAGCTAAGTATAGTAGTATAATATAGTATGATCGTAGATTTTACCTCCCAGACCCTCGAAGCGCCAAAGACAAGAAGCCACCAACCGGAGGGGTATCGAGTGCTGAAGAGGGAAAGCGAGCTGACTAGAGAAAAGAACATGAACGTGACTACATAAACATGTGTATGTATGTGTGTCGCATTTTCGAAATCGTGATCGTAGTAAGATAGATAGCCGGCCGTTTAAGAACTTTTGAAAAATCGTGGAGCAGAATTCCTCCGTAGTCTTGAGCGGTAGGGGAATGGGTATAGCGGCGATGATGGATAACAGTAGAATGGTCCCTTGCTGTAGTTGTATTCTGGCGATTTGAAAATATCTCAGTCGTGTATCGTGGGGATCGAGGGGGGCTGAGGTGCCGCCAATCGCCGGATCGTAACGATAGCCGTCCATGTGGACGACGCTGACGCAGTGCCCTCATACCAGGATGCTGACGTTCTTCCTATCCACTGCCTCCTCAAGCGGGAAGCCAAATACCAACCTAAACAAGTCCCTCAAGAAACCATATTGCCCCTGGGCCCTCAAGGAAAGCCACCCGACGCTCGCCGCCACATCCGTGGCGTTCACCCTCTTGCCCCGAGCCGGTAGCGCTGACCCGGTCCGAAAGGTCGCATCCGAGAGCACCATGTTCTTGTAATTCTTTAGTAGGCTAGCATGGTTCGGTAGCGAGCCAAACGAGCCGGTGGGGAGGCTCTTGACGAAGGACTGTAACGACGCGGCGCCTGTCTTGCCATCACCTGATGAGTCCCGGTTGAAGCCGATGTTCATCGCCGCTTTGAGGATCAGGATCTTGATCCGTGTGATGTTGACATCCTCCGCCGATGTCGTCGTCGTGGCCGTGCTGCTTGTCTTCGCGCTGGACTGGGAGTAACTCGACAAGTTGCTTGCGCTGCTCGACCAATGACCACGCCGGGAGCCGCCTTGGCTGTTCTCAGAGTTCGTACCCAGCACGAGGATATTGGGCATCAGTGGGCTTTCGCTGCCGGGCGATATCGGTGTGTCGCCGGTGTCTTCGAACTCGGTCACTGGTGTCTCGGGTACCGGTAGCTTCTGCTTCGCACGTCGTGACGGCGGGTCTTCCGGCAAGCTCTTCAGGCTGTCCCGTTTCGACTTGATCGACCCGCGACTTGTCGTCGACCGCACGTCTGAGGCCTGACTCTGCTGGAAGAAGTTCAGATGGCTCGGTCGTGGCGTCCCTCGCTCTGGTCTCACCTGTGTCCAGCCCTCCCTGAAGATGTCGCATAGTTCCCAGCACGCCTGTACCGCGGACCCCAAAAGCTCCTCATCCGGCGCCTTGCCGTCGCGCGAGTTCTGCCGTAAGCTGAAGAGCATCTCGGCTAGTGACCAGCATGCCCTGAGGAGAGAATCTGTCTCTTCGGCGAGCTCGCTTCGTTGCTTCATCAGGCGGTGGCAGAGGGTGATGTAGAAATCCAATGTCCGCTCGCGGAAGGCCTCCGGCAAGTTCCGGCTGTCTTGAGCGCTGTATAAACTACAGACGAACGTCAATATCAGGGCCTGTAGGGCAGGGCCGGACAGGATGAGGAATCTTACTGGTTGTTGAGCTCAAAGCTGACCCTCAAGACGGAGTCACCTACTTCATCCTTCCGCTGGCGCACGTCGAACAGTGACTGGCAAAAGTCTCGACATAGATCCAGATTCGTCCGCGCGTTGTAGGACTCAATAACATCGTCTCGGCTGTTATACAGTTTCTGGCACAGCTTCCAACAGCTTTTCCACGCCTTCTCGTGAGCATCAGGAGTCCCAGAGCTGTTGAACACACGCTCCCTGTGAATCGAGCTGAGATTGGCTAATGTGTTGCAAAGGGTCCAGCACTCCTCCAAAGCGGCTTTCAAGGCTCTTATTTCGGAGTCCTCGATAGTGGCCGGTGTCACGAAGTGCTCACTGTAAGCTGATTCTGGCTCAGCATCCGTCTCGCCCTCGTGCGATTCCGGGATCACTAGGCCGTATCAGTATGGCCCAATGGACGAGTCCGGGTCACTCACATTCAAGGCTGCTTGTGCTGCTCGATCGTAGCCGAGACGTTTCGCCCAGGACGTCCCTGAGATTCTGCGCTTGAGGCGTAGCGTTGTCCAAGGAAAAGCCTGCCGGTTTAACGTTCGTTGAGATTGGTGAAAGCATAGGCTGTATGATCATTGAACTTGTAAGCCACAGAACAGACGGAGCAAAGATCGCTTGGACGCAGCTTACCCTAACCGAGGGTTGGACACCAGGAGGGCTGATAGTATCGTCTGAATTTGATGCGGCTTGCTGCGGATCGGTCAACGCCTGCCATATTGTTAGTTTCGAAGGCCGCGTCCAGTTGAACTTTCTGTTCGACATACCCACTGCTGCTGCCGGAAACCCTCAGGCGCATGTATCACCGAGACAGCCTCCTCACTCGAGGCCTTCCGTACATGATCAGGTAGATTCGTTTTCAGCAATTGAAGCTGCAATTCTGTCAGTGGCACACTCTCTACGAGGTTTCTGGGGTGTTCCAACCTGAGGAGTGCTCCCAGCCTCAGTCACCGCAGGCGGGCTGACAGTCTCTTGCTCCTCGTCGTCTATTTCCGTCGTTTCTGTGCCATTCGAAGTGACCGGTGAAGGACCCACAATATCACTGGCAGGACTCAGGAGGTGAGCGGAATGTGGCCTCACGTAGGACATAGGCTTCAGGGTCTTGGAGTCGGTGGGATTGGGACTCGACCTAGGGGTAGGCATCAAGGTTAGCCCGGGGAAGCAGCACCAGGGACAAGACATGACACAGCACATGAACATAGCAAGAAAGAGAAAAACGCAGGACCGCGAATGCGACAATATTCACTGACATTTCTTGGAACCGCGTAAAGGAGGACATTAAATTTCCAGTAGATGCTCTCAGAGGTGCCTCCAGAGCCATGACGGGTTCAGCCAAGGCTCTCAGCTGTTGAAGCCACTGAAGATTGTTGTGGTTGGCGACGTCCAGGTCAAGGAGCGTCTGTCGAGGCAGAGGACAATGTCCGTTGGCAACGAGTTCCGGACAGCCTCCCAGTTGTGATCACCGACGTGCCACCAGCAAGAAAGGAAACGCAGAGCCGGTTGCTGGGCGAAGCAAGGCAGATCGAGGGTAAGAGGACGGTCGCCGAGTGTTGGTCGCCGAAGGTACCGACCAGGTGGTGACAGCGCGGCTGTTGTGAAAGGCTTTCAGGATAGGACCAAGGTGTTGGAAGGAGGGGCAGGTGCCAATTAAGAGACTCTCCGGTATGAAGGTGAGAGGTAGGGGTTTGCAAGCACCAACGTGAGCCGGCTGAGCAGGGACAAGGCTCCCCAGAGGAGTAGACCGACGACCAGGGGACCCGCGCACGGCGCGAGAAGAGCGGGATGCCGAGATTCTTCTGCGAAGGGCTGACTTCTTGGGGCAGATTCCTGGCGCCGCGAAGATGGAGCCGCGCAGGCGTGTTGGAGGTCCGGCGGGACCTGCGGCGCCCTATCGGGTCTCGACAACTCGAACGGACAGAATAAAACCCGCGAGATTGCAGGAAAGCCACCAAGGCGAAAGAGCGTCGACAAATGACGCCCCGGCCTAGGCGCGAGGAGGACAATTGGTGGCGTGGGTGGCTATCGGAAAGATACTGGACAGTAGGTTCTTTGAGCATAGGTCGCGTAGAAGCTGGCAACGGAAACCTTCCAGAGGTTCGATGGGGCAGCTTTGGGCCAGCTTTGGACCAGCTTCGGACCAGCTTTGGACCAGTAAGATATCCGTGCCTGAAGTCTTGCCGATCTGTGGGAAGCAGAGTGAGAGATGGCAGCGCTTTCCCGGAAGCTGCTAATTATGGTGGTCTTGGGCGCAACTGGATCCTTCTGCACACTGTCGCGAGGTGGTCTCAAAGCGCATGCGACAGAGGATAACAGAGACGGAGAGTACGAGTAGTGCAAGGTGCTTCGAAGAACCCAATTCAGACCGTCACAGGCTCGCGGTGGGGTTTGCGGTGGGAGATGACCACTTCAGCCTGCAGATGCGCTTCTTTTTCTTTCGCCGTCGAACCCCTCCACGACGCATGCAGCCAGTAGGAAGTCAGCAGCGAGCCGGTTTGGTGGGTGGTCGAGCAATCAAGGTTGGCCTTCCACTCAAGGGCTGCATGAGGCGACAGGGCCCTCGGCGCTTAGAGGTGGTGTCAGGATGTTGAGCTCGGGGGTCGCTTCAACCAGCAAGTCACATCGGGCCAGAATACGCACCCCTGTCGATAGCACGCCGTCGTGGAGCCCTCTTCAGGAATGGAGAGTGGTCTATGGTCCGAGGTGCAGTTTTGGGGCCTTGGGCCGCCCGTGGTACTAGTGTACATAGTACAAGTAGAACACCACGAACTCGACGGACCGAACTATCACCGCCGTCTGTGCCTTGGCGCAAGGACTATATTCCCAGCTGGCCGGATCAACAGCATCAAGACGGGTCCTTGCGACCCGGAGGATTGCTATCTTTCCACCAAGGCCAATGAACCTACAACCCGGCGGTACAGATGCTGGGCACACCCAGCCATGTGCATTTTCTTCGTGCTTGACCTGACACATGGCACACATGGCCGACGAGCAGAAGAAGGCTGCCATGCCATATGCTTGCACCTTCAGGACCTTTCAGACCCCCGCTAACCAGCTCGAAGTGGGATGTGATATGTGGGAAGATGGCTGCAAAGATCAACGGAGAAGTGGGCTCGGAGCTCCGGGCTTCGTAGGGCTATCCCTCCACCACTCCTCCTGCTTCCGGATCTTTCACCGGATCCATCATGCCCTGCCGGTCGGCCGTCGTCTATCTTCGGGCCTCGAGTGAGGTGATCTGCGATCTGCGCTTGTCTGCGCACAAGCAGACAATTCCCGATGTCTGTTGGTTCTGACTTCCAACAACCCCTCTGTGGATCTCCCCCCGACCCTTGCCCCAATGATCTGGACGTGCTCGTCCCGAAGATCTGGGAACCCTTTTCGTTCTGAGTTTAGCGTCTGCTAAAATTGGGTACTCGTCCGGGGCCATCGACGCTGATCATCTCGGTGGGCTCGTGTCTCATCGAGAGAATGACACCAAGCGTCGACTCTTGGTCGGGCACAGAACACCCTCACGGCGGCGGTCGCAAGTGACGGATGACGGAAATAAGACGTCGTGGTGGCAATGTTGCGCGCAAGTGTCGTCGAGATGGAGGGAAGCTTCCGAGGTGTGGAAAGATGTTTGGTCGACTTGGCATGTGGGTCATGTTCTAGCGTGAGAGCTTATCCTGGCCTTGCAGACAATTGTGAGATTCTTGGGACGAGTGACATCTCAGAGATGATCCTCGCTCAAGCACACCGCTGCGTCTTGACATGCTTCGCCGTTGGAACACGTCCATCTCTGCGATCTGTTTGGTCGCCTTACGGGGAACTTTTCTCAACAGCCGGCAGGTCTGATGCCTGAACTTTTGGCACATGGATTCGTGGTCGATGTTGGGACGCAATGTGTACTCGACAGGCAGGATTCTCGAGATTTACTGGAAACCAACGTGCCCACTTTCTTGGTGAGAGAGCCTCGGGACCAGCAGAGCACGCCATGTCCCATGGACTCATCCATCTGCACGTTGGCTCCAGCGTTGCATGAAAGCTCCATCTTAGCCACATAAGTGCGGTTGCAGGTACCTATGTCGGCGAAAATGATCGCCTTGTAAAACGTCGACACGTTTTCGACACTGCTGCAAGTTAGCCGCCCGGGACGGTGACGGTCCAGCGGCCCTGTCCCGTTCAATTTGATAGAAATTTGTTACCTGCAACCTTTGATGCGGCAGCTCCAGAGATAGAGATACAAGACTGGGGTAAGACAAGGCCTCGCGACATTAGCGGTCAGCCAGCCATGACTGGCAGCACCGCGTCTATTCCTCCAACCATATTGAGTGAGGCTTTGGGACTTTTGACATAGCAAGTACCTAACGGATCTTCATCAGCGCCCTGCTTCTTATTGGTGCTCCAAAGGTGATGATCGTCGTAGCCTGATCTACAATATTCATACGACATCCCTTCGTCTTTCCGTGCGAGTGAGGACAATGCTCGCGAGAATCAAGACATGACCGACTC
This sequence comes from Juglanconis oblonga, assembly GCA_003012965.1. NCBI lineage: Eukaryota > Fungi > Ascomycota > Sordariomycetes > Diaporthales > Juglanconidaceae > Juglanconis > Juglanconis oblonga. The sequence goes on along the minus strand of MUZH01004326.1, from coordinate 12,688 downwards.
ACGATGACGCTTGCGTCTCTGTGCAGTGGGCTAGTCTCTTCAGGAACAACTTTCCACAGCATCGCATCGCCTGGGAAAGCCTTCGCCGGGGGATTCGGCCGTCGGTCAGCTGACGTCGTCTGCTCAATAGTCCGCACAGGGAGGCAGGCATGATCCGAAGGCGCGTATTTGTGTCAGATGTCGATTTAGATCTGTATGCTGGAGGCGCTCGTCTTGTAAACACCTTAAACCCGAGTATCAGGATTCTTCACGATCCTTCCGCATCGCCATCTTGCTGCTGAAAGGCCTGGACCACTCGCAACACGAGCACCGTGAGCCTTTCGCAATCCTGCTTCAATCGCCTTTCAGGTGGACGAGCCTTTTCTTGCCGCCGAGGGGCCTGAAATCATCCACCATCTCTATATAGCCCAGCAGCCAGGGTCGTAGGGTATGCCTCGCGCCATCGCCACGACTGTGAGCATAGAAAAGTCCGCAAACCGTAACGCCATGCAACCAATCCAAAACACTTTTGTGACCGTCCGTCCAAGCCTCTATTGGTTCTGGTGCAGCTGGTTCTTCTTCTCGTTGCGGCCGTCAGGGGTGTACCTTCAAGGGAGCAGTCAGTAAACAGCCATCACATAGCCACGATGCGTGCGAACTGCGCAATCCGCATCGGAGAATCTCGGAATATGGCGACGTACTTGAGCAGTTTCTCGATCAGGTCGACGTGGGTCATGATCATGCGGCGGCAGCAGTATCGCTTGAGGCCGAGCTGGTCCATCGCGTCGCTGTCGCATTGCGTTAGCTCATGGCACGAGAGACTATCATCGTAGACTCGGAGGAACCTACCCATCAGGGATGTTCTGGTCGATGAGAACCAGGTAGCGCTCCCACAGATCGCCTGTCACCTGCATCATTGTCAGTTGTGGTCGTTTGCACTCGAGGAAAGGAGCCTGCTCACCTTGCCGCAGGAAAAGCACCGCACGGGAATAATCATCTTGACTGTGTGGTCGGCGTTCAAGCAGAGAAGGGACAGGTTGAGAAGAGCTGGTCTTGCTCTTGTCGACAGCAATGCAGAGGCGGTGACGGGTTGTCAACGAGTGTTGTGGTCGAAGCAAGATCTTCGTGATTGAGGTTGCAGGCATGCAGAGACGGTCAAGGCAAAATTAGCTGCGGTTGCCAGCCCCACTTAAAACTCTCTTATCGTCACCTTATCAGTGCACCGCCAGAAATTTCTCCTGGTTGTCGCTGTACTGTAATCAAGCAAAACATGAACTTTGACGACACCTGGGTTTCTTTTCCACCTAGGACCAGCACAAAGTCCTCTCCTGCCTGCCTGCCTGCCTGACTGAATAACACAATGGCATCCTCGAGGTCACAGGCCAGCAAGAGCTCCGAGAAGAGAAAGAGGGACAAGACTGACCAAGACGAGCCCTCGCATAAAAAGAAGAGGAAGCACGGAAAGGCGGCGAAGGAGGACGCTGCCGACACGCCGTCGAAACCCAGAGATGTGGTCCGCGCCGAGGACGACTCAATTACCAATCGAGACGGGCTTGGGTCCGGGACACGCGACGATATCCTCAGGGAGGCAAAGGCTCTGCACAAGTGGAGGATATCCGAACCAATGGGTGGAAGAATGTCCGATGTAGACCCCATCTTCAGTGCCGATGAGAAGTAGGTCTTCCATCCTCTCCTGGGCATTGCGCCTTGCTAATTGACCCAGGTATCTCCTTGTCACCTATGATACATCGCTACAAGTATATTCTGTCGCCGACTCCCTCCTCGTCCGCCGCATCACCCTTCCCGTGGTTGGCGCAACCAACGGCGCACCCTACCTCGTCGCCTCCGCCCTCTCCCAAGTCTCACCGAACCTTGTCTGGCTCGCTGCCTCCGACGGACGCATATGGCGTGTGGATTGGGCCACCGGCTCCGGAGTCGAGGATTGCTTCCGGACCAAGGCTGGTGTCATTCATGACATGACCGTCGGCGCCGTCGAGCTGAACAAGAACCCTTCCGATGTCTTGTTCGTCTCGGAAAGCTTGAAGAGCTCCTTAAAGATAGTGGCCTACGATCCATCAGACCTCGCAAATCCGAGAAGCCACAACTTGCAGACCGAGTCAGGAAAGGTCAGCATTCTCCGGATCGCTAACGGAGGCAGTGCGCTCGTTGCCGCCGCAGGGAAGACGTTGATCGTGGGATCGCTGAAGCAGAAAGGCTTCCACAGTGTGGAGGATCTCAGCTACGACTTCTACTCCGTCGACCTAACGGACGATGTCTGCTGTCTGAGTATAAGAGCCACACTGAAGAAGTCGAGTTCCAAGAAGAAGACTTCTCACGCTTCCAATGAGTCTTCCATTGACGTGGCGGTTGGCTGCGCTCGTGGTTCGATTTTGGTGTATTCTGATTTGCTCACGCAATTGCAAGGCAAATCGAGCAAGGGACTGGACATGCCCAAAAAGCAACACTGGCACCGGAAGGCTGTTCATAGTGTTGCTTGGTCCACTGATGGTAGGTTTGGGCAAGATCTACGCTGGACGACAGCCGGTGCTAACGCTGTATACTAGGCAACTACCTTATCTCTGGCGGTTCTGAATCAGTGCTTGTGCTATGGCAACTAGACACCGGCAAACTCGACTTTCTTCCCCATCTCGCTGCGAGCATCGAAAACGTCGTGGTCTCACCTGGTGGCTCATCCTATGCCGTCCATATGGATGACAACTCGGCCATGGTTCTCTCGACCGCCGAGATGAAACCCACAACTTATGTCTCAGGGCTTCAATCCCTTGTCTTCGAAGCCAAGAAGCCAAAGGATGAGCTCGTAAATCGGGTGTCGGAGAGTCTCAATGAGATCAATGCGCCCTTGGCAGCTGCTATCGATCCCAGAGACCCATCTCAAATGCTCATTTGCGTAGGAAGCAGTCAGCAAGCCAGTCGTGTGGGAGCTCTACCAATCACCCCCTTCCTGCAGCGATTCGACCTCGGCTCCTTCCAGAGCGTAGCAAAACAGCCCTTGACCCGAACGAACACCGCGCAACTGTACACAACGCCTTCAGGTCATCCGATCATCGAGCCGCGGGCATGTCAGATGGCTTTCTCACACGACGGCAAGTGGCTCGCCACAATCGATGAGTGGGAGCCCCCTGAGCGAGACGTAGCAGCTCTTACGGAGGGCTCCACGGCGGCAGCAGAGGAGTATACCCGTGAACGTCGAGAAATTTACCTCAAGTTCTGGGAGACGAAGGAGGATGGCACCACCATGGAACTGTCGAGCAGAATCAACGGGCCTCACTCGACTCGGCAGACAGAGGACGTCTTCGATATCGCCGCTGACAAGGCATCCACCAAGTTTGCGACTGTTGGTGAAGATGGCTGTCTCCGGATATGGGCGCCTCGGCTCCGTGAGCGTGATGGCCTCGCAACGACAGCTCCGAGCGGCGAGGCTTTGGTCAGCTGGTCCTGCGTTCGGACGACTGCTCTAGGAGAGAGCATCAAGTCGCAAGAGGAATTGATACCCGTGGATGGACATGTGACACAGAAGAAGACCGGAGCGTTGACATATTCTGAAGACGGCTCAATTCTTTTTGTGGCCTACGGTTACTACAATGAGGTTGTCATCTACATTATCGACATGGAGTCGGGCGAGATTCGCAACAGCCTTCACGACATGTGCAAGGGCGCAGTTCGATCACTACAACTCCTCAACTCATGTCTGATCATCCTATCTGAGGATCTAGCAGTGTACGACCTAGTACGGGATGAGCTTCGGTACGGGGTCCAGCTCGGCGAGAGATCTCCTTCGGCTGCACAGATGACACATCTTGCCGTCGATAAGAAGTCTCGGACCTTTGCCGTCTCACTGCCGTTTCTGAAAGCTACCAATGGCAAACTTTCGAGGGGCGCTTTCTCAGAGATTGCTGTCTTCGGCTTAGAGGATAATGAGCCTCAACTCATGAAGAAACTGCCACACCTCGTCACCGCTCTGCTTCCGGCCGTCAGCTCATCCGGCTTCATTGCCGTCGATTCAGCCGCGCAAATCTGGCCCATCGTCGAGGGCACCGACTCGTCAAACATCGCACGTCCACTCTCCGAGCTCAAGCTGGACGACCAATCAACTCCTCAGGACAAGGTTGTGGAGGAGAGCAGACCTGTTATTATCAATGGTGGTGATGAGGAGGATGGCAGTGATGATGAGCTGGAGGGCGAGGCTATGGATGTTGATGAGGAAGACGATGCGCATGCTGCTGTTGTCCCACCGCAACGCCTTGCCGAGATCTTCGACGCGGCTCCAGCATTTGCCATGCCGCCGATTGAGGACACCTTTTACAAGGTTGTTGGCTTGTTCTCACAGAAGCGTTAAACTTCTGGCCGAGGAGAGCACGCATCCTTGCAGGGGAATGTGGAGGGCTTCGACAAGGGTGGATATCGAAGAAAGATGCAAGTTACTACGAGGCGCGTGGCGGGGACTGGATGGAGTCAGGCGTGTTGGAAGGCCTGTGGACGACTTAGAGCCCTGTCTACGGCTTCGATCTCTTGCGTTCAGGCTGGCCAGTCTGTGAAAGGAGACCATACCTACCTACCGGTGGTGGTCTGTTGTGCATATTTGCATGGAGTACTTGTGCGGTTTGGGGATTGCATCAAAAGCGTCAGCATCAGTGTCAGAAGACAACGACATCAGGCACATCGGAATAGACAAAAATCCAAGACATTGAACACCCACAGAGGAAAGTTGTATTTAGTATCTCCAGAAAGCCCACCTGGTGTTGTATTTTATAGTGCTCCGGGCATGTCATGATCCTCCCGGTCGGCCTGGCCCTGCTATGTTGCAAGTCATGGCACGTTTCTCATCCAGTCACTCGCTTACCCTTTTACATGCATAAGCCAGAAACGCGGCATTGGCCTCTACTCCCGCTTGTGCTCATCATCTCTCCGTAGGCACCTCCCAAGGTGCTGCTGACCCGGCACGCCGTGAAACGGCAGCGATCAAGCAAGCTGACAGCGGACCTGACGCGTCGTCGGCAAGTCATCGCGTCTGGATGCCCCGGGTGTCGTCACGCATAACATCCCAGGGGTCAACCAACACAAGTTGATTGGCAGCTGCTACGCGGAGAGGACGAAGCGTTGAATGGAAATGCAAAAGGCCGAGTTCAAGCAGGCCATCGCGGCAGAAATAAACTGTCCCGCGAATCATCGCGCCTGCACAAGCGTGTGTTGTTGGTGTTATTGTTGTTGTTGTTGTTGTTGTTGTTGGTGCCCGAGACCTGCAGTCGATGTGTCAGTCGGTGTCACCCCATGTTTTGGAAGTTGTGGTCATGCTTGTCTTTCTTGTCTTTCTTGGTCAGGAAGCTTAGTGGCACATCCCATACGCGGTGGTCTTACGTGATGAAAATGGTCGTTGTATAAAAACACAGCACATCTTGTTCAACGCCTTCCTAGGATCCGGCATCCTTACTCCACAACTCTAACCATGACAAAATGTACACACTCGCAAGACGGAGATTGGGTATCGATGCATCACTTGCAGTCCAGTCCAGCCCAGTCCAGCCAGTCCCGTCCAGTCCAGCCCAAATCCAAGTCCTGCAAATTCCCAGCCACCGAACGCCGATTTGATGCTGCCGCTGTTGGGCACACCCCGCTGTTGCCTACCAGCAAAGGTCCCCTCTCTTGTGCTTTTGTGCAAGAACTCATCCATATATAATACCTAATCCCATCCTTTCATTATCGTATCACTTGCGTCTTGCCTCATTACAGTCGTGGGAGAGTATTAGTGTGGCACTGAGCATCCATACTGAGGCTCAATCGCACATCGAGTTGATGTCCATTATTCGACGTCGAGTATTATCGTTCCGACGGACTTCGTCATCTGCTTTTCGTTTATTCTGATCAGTGTGGCCCTGGCCCACAGGAGACATGATCGGTGTCACCGCACGTTGTCCTTCCGGGCCTCGACTGCCGATATGGAAAGGAGTCCGATTACCAATTTCTTGATGGATGGGCACACGGGCAGAATCTGCAGTGACAGCAGGAGTGTCTCTGGAAGCTTTCGCCGTCTGCAAGGCACCATTGGCGGTCGACCAGAACTCCGCACCGGCTCGCGGAGCCGACAATGAAAAATCAAACTTCCCGGGCACAGACACGGATACTTTGTAATCTGGCGACCCGGTTTGAAGCGATTTGGTCGTTTTTGGCGCTCCTGACCTGGGCACAAAGATAGTCGATGATGGAGAAGGGGGCCGGGAGCCTGGCGGAGACGGAGCAGGAAGTGGAGCAGGTATCTCTGTTTTCCTAGAAGCCTTATACTGCTGACCGACTGGGTGATCAAAATCGTCGCCGTACAAGATGTGAAAGTTGGCCATGCCAATGCGTGCCGCTTCTTCCTCGGACAGAATATTGAAGAGCGTCAGGCAGAGGGGGACTGAGTGCGAATAACCTGGCGGCCTCCACTGCAGTCGGATGAACCCTTCTTTCTCGAGGACCACGCCAGCGTCACTCAGTACGGTGGATGTGATATATGACCCCGGGCCATTATGGCGCTTTGACCATGCGTTCCAAAAACGACCGTCGACGGGGTTGTAAAAGGGACTCGGATGCGGATCGCCCTGGGTCAACCGGGGTGTGAGCGACCACATAGTGGTTCGAGAAGCGGACTAATGGAAATCACTCACGTCTCCTGCGCATTGTGGAAGAATGCTCAGCGGCCGTCGCTCTTCCAGAGGGCCCCAGTTGGAGGCGGGAGTGGCTGAAGAGATGGATGGTGTTGGGGGCATGGAGACACCTCTTTGGTGTCCGTACTGCTGCTGTTGGCCCAATGCCTGTGGGTTCTTCCACATTTCGATGATCTCGTACGCATGCTGCCTGAACACGACCTCTCCAAGAACAGCTTTGAAATATACGTAGACCTCGTCTGTATTGACTAGACGCGTGTGCTTGAGCCGATCCAATACCTTATCGCGAACTTCCGCCTGCATGGTCGGCGGCAATCACCAATTGGTCTCGTCGCCAGCGACTCTGAATGGCGTCCTCGAATGAGCGCTGGTCATTGCTCATAGGGCAGATGATGTCGCGACACCGACGCGAATGCTGAGACCCTCGGAACGGACGCCATGCAGAGAGCGCGAGGTGTCTGCCGGCGTTGCGACAAGATGCACCAGCGCAGGCAGACCAAAATGTGGTTTTGTCAAGGAAAACGGCGCCGACAGTACCACCCCGACTTGGGGGATGCGCCGATGCGCTGATGCGCTTGTCCAGTGCGGTGGAAGGCAGCTTGTGTCTTGCAAAGCCAAGCAGAATTTTGTCATGCTTGATGGGGATGGGGGTGAAAGTGTCGTCCGAGCGAGTACCGGCGGGGGTGAAAGGCGAGGAGGTTTGGGAGTGGACGGAGGAGGTGAAGTACTAGAGACGGGGTTCGCTGAAGGGGACAGGGGGCCCCCTGTATCAATGCCCACATAGGTACCTAGCTAGTAGGCATCAGATCTGCAGGTGGTCGATTTTCACCTGCGCTCACACACCTCACCTCTACGTACGTGGTTCGTTGAAATTCTGGGTGATCGAGGCCAGAAAGCAGGTACATGCATTTATTTGTCTCCATCTTTATCACTCATGGCTTCTTTGTACGCTTCGAAGACGTTCCCATCTTGTCCTTGTCCGGCCCCTGCTTCTTTCTTTTCCTCTGCTCATGCGCCTCCTTCATGCGCAACGACTCGGCTTGATCGGCTGCGGCCTTCTCGCGCAGCACTTGAGCCTGCGATGTCTCCTCGGGCTTGGCTCAAGTCAGCTTGTATGATTGAGTACTAGAGGTAGGACGACCTACTGTCTCCTTCTTCTGCGCAGCGTATGCGACGGGGCTCTTCGGGTTCTCGATGAACAGCTTGGACCTGAACTGTTCGATCCACCCCTCTCCCACGAGCGGTCTCTCCACCTGCGAAGAAGGAGGAAGGACGAAGAACTCGGTGACGTTGTTTTCTTTGTCTTGGCCCGCCCACTCCAGTTGCACCTTGGAGGTGCAAGTGAAAGCATCGTGCGCGCTGACGAACTGCTTCGGTTCGTCCAGTGCCTTCTTCCGAAGGCTCAGCCTTGAGACCATATTCTCGGTGATGAAGTTCTGATCCGCTCCCGAGTCAAGCTTTACCTCGACCGCGTGCATATAGCCATCGCTCGGGCTGAACACCAACATCCACATCACACTGCTCTGCTTCCGTTTCGCCTGCGAGTCGATACCGTGAGAAACGGGCACACATCGATCGAGCAGACGTTTTCTGTGCCTTTGACATACCTCGAGCTCCTCCTTCTCCTTCAGATAGTCCTGTGCGCGCTGCTGCTTGCCTGTTGCCGCTTTACCGGTGAGAATGCCACCGAACTTTTGATAGAAAGCATGCTGAGTGGTCGTGTCGAGGGCCTCATCTATGTCCTCTTGAGTTATGTTGTACTTCTTCCGGAGAAACTCATCCGACTCCTCCATGGCGCTGAGCGGGTGATATCTGCACCCAAGGGGAATACGGTCCGGTCTCGAATGGGAAGCCTGAGGATTCGCCCAGTGGATGACCTCACGGGTCTGCGCGCTGCGAAGACTTCGTCAATGCCACGCAAGGCTCCGGGGCATTCTTCTCGGCGGAAAGCATACTTATATGATCCCAGCATCATCCATGAAGCTGTGTTGCTGAGACCGAAACCGCCAGTGATTCGTACTGGAGCAGAGGCGGCGGCGGCTGCAGCTGGGATAGGTCAGGCGGCCACCAGGTGCATATCTGGCAGGTCAAATCAAGGCAAACTTTGGAGAAACGAGGGTGTACTGGCGTCGCAAGTGTGGGCATAGTACACTGCTTTAAGTATTCTCCTCAAGCAGGCTGTGCCCTCGAGAGCCTCTCGAGTCCCGGTTCGCCTCGTGAGTGCCTGTCCTCCACGGTCGGGCGTGCATGTGAATGGTTGCATGCAGTCTGCATGGCGCCTGCAGGCCAGGCTCTGACTTGGCCGTCTATTAAAATCGACTTGCGGTGCCATCCCTCTTCTGTCGTCGGATCCGGATTCCGGTGCTTGCATGCGTGCTCTCACCACCGGATATCAAACTCGAGCCGCAGCCTTACCACGGGACGTTATGACTACGATAGAGGGTTATGCCAAAGTAGCCGGTCTTATGGCGAAATACAACGAGTTTGCTATTTTCCGTGGGTTCAAAACATTAAACCTTCAGAACTTGCTCTATCTCCAGGCAGAGATCATACACCTCGAAGACAGTTTGAAAAAGCTTGTCGAAACGGACGCCACTCATCCAGACCGAGGCTTTCACTCCAAGGACTGGTGGGCCCTGGCTCACGGGGAGGGCGAAGACGGCAAGGCTCAATGGAGACAGATTCGAAAGATCCGGAAGAAGCTTGCCAAGTACAGTGAGACTTCACGCCGACTCAACCGAGCAAAGTCTTTTTTGACACCCAACAGATGACGCACTCCTGAAGCAGGTTTCTCTAGCCACACTCGAAGGACCTAACTCGATCGACCTCGATTTTCTCAGGAAATGGTTCGAAAGACCATCCATGGGGGCGTTCCCGATCAGAGGGCTTGACTTGGCTGCTTGGGACGAGACCGGCGACCTCATCGCTATCAAGCCTAGACTCACCCCTGACCCGCTCTCCAAATGGCTCACAAACACTTTGTTCCCTGCGTGGCATAGACTCGTCGGAGAGAAACTAAAGGTTATACCTTTACTCATCTCCGATTGTGGCTCTCCTACTGACCCAGAGCACAGACACCCGAGACGCCAGAGCTGGGCGACGGGATATATTACTACAAGGAATCGCTCCTAGCGTTAACTATTAACGTGCTTGCTACCGTCGCGGCCTCTCTGCTGCCTCTCGTATCCATTATCGTGCTCTCCATCATGGAGTCTTACGCAAATAAGATGGGCGCCATTGTCGTATTCTCCGCCTGTTTCTCGCTGGCTCTGTGTGTGATGACGAGTGCCCGGAGGGTGGAGGTTTTCGCGGGAACTGCAGCGTGAGCTCCCCACATATCCAAACCTACAATAAGCCCAAGCTGACTGGGTCGGTTCCAGGTTTGCTGCTGTCAATGTGGTGTTCTTAACGAGCAACGTCCCTCTGCCACCTACATGATGGAAAGAGACACTTTCCCGTTCTCTCCCGTAACAAGGAAGCGACGAAGATGGGCGGACAGCTGATAAATAAAAGGGAAGTATATCAGGCAGAAAAGATTGGACGTCACCCCGGGCGCACTTCAGCAGCCGATGAGACATCGCAGCGCAGCGAACAAGGTATTGGATTCAAATGTTACACTTGTCCGCAACGCTCAGCATACTACCCGAGGCCTTCACCGATCTTGGCCATCAATGACAATCCATTTCAGATTGGACGGTACGTAACCCCGCGGACATCTTCAAGCCCGTCGGTAGCTTCACTAAAGTTCCCGGCTCCTTCATTACCACATCCTCTGCCAAAGCCCAAACATATGCAAAGACAGTCAATTGTCCGTCAGTAGCTTAACTCCTCGCCCCTGCCCGACCCTCAATAAAAGAAGAAGAAAGAAAACTGTTCTGCCTCGTCCATTACCACATCCTTCACCCCGGTTTAACACGTACAAAGACGCACAAATGACCAAGACGCCGCTCCCTTCTGCATTCATACAGCCCCTCTTCGCACATCTCCATTTGCTTTTTTTTCTTCTTTCCCCATCCGGTCACCATCGTACAGCCTCAGTTTGACAAGCCCCGGAACATAAACACAATGAACGCCCCGGTGGAGAAACCCATGAAAAAGATCTGAGCCCGTAACGTGTCACGGTGGGAACCACAGTCCCCTTCATCCATTTCGGCCACTGATAAGTGGGAGGTCGCCGAGCTACGTCGAAACTCATAAGGAACAGCGCCTAGAGGCCGTCCCCAGCGGTTCATAGTAGGAGGAAGACGAGGGCGAGGAGGAGGGGTAATGGCGCTCCCGGCCCCCCAGCTGACATTTTGTGTGGTGCTGCCAATGCCTCGGGAGACGTGGCTCAAAGGGTTGAACAGTGCGTATTCGGGAGGGGGTTCAACGAAGGGGGCTCCGTCGCCGCGCTCAAGATCTGTCGAGGCCGCAGCAGGCTCTGGATTGCGGTGCTCGAACATGGTGATGGCTGAGGAGGGATGACTTGCTTGCACAGAGGTCTCGGTTTAGGGAAAGATTCCTTGATGTTTGGCGGTGTTGGGATGAGGTGGGTTGAGTAGCTGTAGCTATTCGAGCTACAAGAGCTATTCGAGGTCTAGAGTACCTGATCATCCCATAGCTCCAGTCTATTTGGACCGTCGCTCATGTTCGTCGGCTAATGCTTGCCTAGATCGGCGGTCCAGAAGCAGGGATCTGTCTATCGCGATACCTCCTCGGGACCAGGCGAGAGACCGCTCCTCAGAGCTTGCTGCGAAAGATGGTCCTCCTGGGCCATAGTCAGGGAGGCGTCCGCCCGAATGCCGTGGAGTTTGTTTTGTATGTCGATTCCCGGAGAACACTTTTGATGTGAGCCCGTAAAGTGGTTCGGGCTTTTAATGGTGTAAGATACGAAAGATATATTGGAGCGACAGCTGATGACTTTCTCTCTATAGAATGCTGGTGCCGGGGTAGGATAGAGCCCTTGTCCTTTGAGAGACTGGATGAAGCTCCCGAGATAGAAGGTTCGGCATTCTTGAGCTATGCTTCCATGTCCGTTCTTGCATTCAACGGATGCAGGTGATGATATGAGTCCCTCAAGGATAGTCTGCACCAACGATAGCAACGCTGTGACCGTCTTGCGTCGCTCAGTTGAAATTTGCTCTGAGAGCTGTCAGTGAAATTCCACGCCTATATAAGAAAAAAAAACATACCCGAACAAAACTGTGAGTCACTAAGTGGGGAGGAGCCTCGCAAGAAATCAAAGGTGGGTGGGTGGGTGATCAGAAATCGGTCAGTAGAGAAACTCACCCAATGCACCCAAGGATACGATGTAAACATTATCTTCTAGATGCTGACCAAACGGGCAACATAACTTGAGATCTTCACTCAAGAAGCAATTCTCCTGTAAGTAAGAAAGAACTCTGCAAAAGAGGTCCCTGTGGCCCAGTTCCCAAGCAATCCATAAGAGAGCCTCGTCGCCCTTCTCGCCAGAGAATCGTGTGGTAAAGGGCAAGACCCATGCCTTCGCCCACGGCCGCAAAATATCCGTCATGTCATATTTATCCGTCAAAATGGTGATCTGGTACAGCTCGTCCCGGGTGAAGGTATCTGGTACCGTCTTGAAGTGGCCATGGACGATGTTCAGAAGCGTGGCAAAGGCTAGAGGATTGTCTTCAGGGAGTTCAATGGTCCAATCTGTATCCGTGTTTCGGGATCTCGACTCGGCAAAGTCCCCGTATAACATCGCCTTGAAAGGCTTTGAGGCTCTTGCAAGCGATCTGGAACAGACGCGGAACGTTCGCTTGGCCTCATTCTCTCCCACCGTGAGTCGCAGGTCGCCCTCGTCGTCTAAAGTGAGGACGGGGAGGAGCTCGGCAGTAATTGCATCGATATTCCCCATGATATTTCTGTCAGGAGAAGTGATAAGAGAGCTGTGGGTGTACTGTAGTAGGACGACGCGTCGTGGTGAATCCCGTTTTCCAGTTCTGAAGTTAGCCTGGACCGCAGTTCTGCCGGACCCGCATATGCGGTACTGCTGCCCTCCAACCCTCCAATGGGAGCCTTGGTTTTCTTGCTTGCCCCCCCTC
>MUZH01004325.1:0-51579 GCA_003012965.1 Juglanconis oblonga | reverse complement strand
CCCCAGATCCGACATCACTTGGAGGACACCAGCACTGATATTCGCGAGAAACAGGCATTGACATCCACAAGGTCCACGAGCTCAACCCCACCTGGTCGATGCTGGATACCGCCCTCCGCCTGAGCCAGATCGCCGAGAAAGTCTTCAACGACTACGACTTTATGACCCACTGGCACTTCTGTGAGGCCGGCAGCACCTTGGAGATGACCGATAGAGACGCGGAAGAGTACGCCCGCGAGATCGAGACCACTGTCCGCGCTGCTTGGGCCCGCGAATAGACTGATCGTCTTCTCCGTTCTAAGCTGATGTTCAAGTGCGGCGAGGCTTTCCCGGATCCTCGAGCCGTTTGGTACCATCTATCGCCTGCGCGAGGAAGTTCCCGCGTTCAGGGAGATGTATGACAAGCGCATCTCCAGCATTGAGGTCTTCAAAGTTCCGGAACTAGGTCTCCGGCTCTCTCGCTCAATCGAACCTTGGATGGGTCATGAGTACAATCACAAGAACCAGTGGTCAGAGAACAGAAAGTTGTTCATAGGAGCGAAGGGGCTAGGAAGGATTGCAAGCACACGATTCGTTGAGAGACGGTCTCGAGGGGGGAAGGGAATGGTGATTCAAAAATGCCGGATAATGTCGAAACGTTAGCTGCCATGAAGGGCCCTATTCAGAGGTTTGGACTCTCGGTGGCCCATGCATCTTTACGGACTGAATTGAATATGAGAGATAGAGATGGGTACATGAAGGCTCGAATATTTCTAGAAGCTGATAGCTGGATACTTGGGCACCCAACATGAGGAGAAGCGAGGAAGTTGATGCAACCAGGGCTCACGATTCATGGAATTTGTGCAATACAACCGTTCACAAATCTATCCGTGTGACCTCGATGCCGCATTGTTTGGTCTTCGATACTGTGGAAGGAAGGGTCCCGAATACTCGAATATCCTGGATCCTACACTGTCTTTCTCCTTACGTTTCTCACCAGATCAGAAGGCGCCTACATCATCCACATTCCGAGCATCATCCGGACAACCAGTTCGTGGGTGGACCATGTGTTACTGGATCTAGATGAAGCCATTTTCCTCCCACCGCGGTCGTCCGCACCTCGTTGCAACCAGCCGACTACCCGCGACAGTACTTTCTCTCCTTACAACGGCAGATGGCACAATTTCGGGAGTACCAGAATCCCCGTTTCAGGGCGGCACGCCGCGAGATGAAGTGATATTCCCACCGGGCGCTTGTGCAACGACCCTCCTACGTAGCGGAAGCCGAGAGAGGGACAATCCCTATCAGCATCCCACCAAGTTCCGCCGAAGGAATGTTAGGCAGTTGGGAACTCACCCAGCTTCCATCACCTGCCGCCTCCCATGCGAGAACGGAAAGCACCGCTACACAAATCTCAATGTGGCGTCTGGAGGAACAGATCGGGCCGCGTGAAACGGCGGCGTCTCCCCCCCAAGCGAACGAGGTGCGAGATTGACAGCTGTCGTGCATCGTACCCCACTCACACGCTTTCTCTCTCTCTCTCTTTTTCCAGTCGGGGGGGGGGGTTCTGCGCATCGAGATGAGCGCTTTCTCCTTGGGACGACGTGCCTCCTCGGGACGACGGGGCGAAATAATCGGGACAGCCGCGGGTGCCTCCTTTCGCCCGAGATTGGAAGGGGGCCTGCCTACCTGCAGAATGATATCTCCAGCAAGCCACCCGGATGGAGAAATCAGAATCAAAACCAAAACCAAAACGTTTCTGCATCCCTGTGGCGAAGAAAACGGGACGACATCCTGCATCTTGCATGCAGTACCGGCCACCGGTGAGCATGCACGAGCGGCAGCGCGTGGTGACCCCCCCCCCGGCGCGCTTCCTGCAGCAGCGTCTCGAGTTTGCCGCGCTGCAAGCCCCTTGCCCCGGCCCGCAGGGAGAGGGCAGGGAAAGGGCTTATTTACCGATGTGCATGCATGCATGTATGTAAGACGATTGGCTGGGTGTCAGATGGATCCCTTCTCGCTGCAGGTCTTGCTCCCACTGTGCTGTGAGCATGGGGGTGGCGTGCGGGTTGAACCCGGTGAGGCCGACTACTATATTGTTCTTAAGCCTCATGGGTCGGACTCGGCTCTGTTTACCGGAAGCGCGTTGCCCCTTGTCTTGAAGGTGTGGAGAGGGGGGGGTGCCTAGGGGGTATGTTCATATCACCAAGGCATATACCACACCGCTCCTTGAGGAACGTGAGACTTGTCTGAGATCTTGTGTGAGTTAAAAGTCCACAAGTTGTGGCTGTGAGTTTCAGCCTTCGACGGCTGGGCTACGATATCGTGATGGGCAAGGGAATGGTGAAGAAGCTATTTTCACAGGGTCAGAAGATTAATTGGAGGTGCGTGTTTGTTTCAAATTAGTGCATAAAATCATCGTGCTTGATTCTCGATGAGGCCACCTGGAAGAGGTGCCTGTCTGCCTGAGTAGGCAGGTCATCATTATGTTTTTCGACCCTGGCCTAACGACCACCGGCAACGTATCCTATCACGTCGTTCGAGGTAAATCAAACTCGTTCGCCTCCCAGGATCCGCGTCCCTGACCAGACACGTTTGCCGCACTGCGACCATAGAGCCGTTAGAGCTCTCACCATTTCAACCACGGCTATGCCACGCCGGTCGAAACTGGTGCTCCTTTTCAATGACGAATCGCTGAGCCTCATCCATGTAGTCCCTCCAGATCTTGTCCAGCGCCTTCTCACAGTCAGCCCATGGACGACCCTCCTCGCGGTAGTACACAGCCGCTTCCAGCGCCTTGGCAATGGTAGGCCCGTTGAAGTCCTCTTCCCAATCATCCATGTCCACAGAAGTCGTGGGGAGGATGCGCGTCTCGACACCGTAGAAGACCTCCTTCGCCCACTGCCACAGATGCTCACGCCGCTTCTGAACCATGCCAAGTTGAACGCGCTTTTCCAGAGCTGGATCCACCTGTAACGAAAGGACGAAGTCCGGAACACCGATGCTGGCTGCATGCTGCGTGAAGAGGGTGAGTTGCTTGGGGTTCCAGTCGCAAGGGATCTCCCACTCGAAACTGTTGGTGGTCACTTGGATCGGAAAATGTTAGCAAGAATCCAGCTCGGGTACTCACAGCTCACTCGGAGCGTTTGGGGGGGGGGGGGATGATCCTTACTAATGAGCGCACCGTACTCGTACCGCAGCTGGCGGCAAGTCCGCAAGAGAGGGTGGATCTGGGCTCTGTCGCCCACGACGAGTTCGAAATACTCGTCAATCCCCCACTCGTGCGAAGCCGACAAGATTTCATTATCTGCCGTGGGGATACCGGAGTTGTCGATGATGACTCCGTTGTCCTTGGTGAACTTGGACCCAATGGTGATGACATTGGGCGGGTTGTCTCGTCCGCCTCGGAAGGCGTACGCATCATGCTCAAGGTCGATGGGCAGAAGGTACTCGAAGATCTTGTTCCGCAGCTCGGGAGCAAGGGCCATCAGGCGGCAACCGGGATGCCGGATCCACTGGGGCTCGTGACGGGCTTGGAAAAGCGCCTTCGGCAGATGGAAGCGAGGTTAGCTTCTATGTGAGATAATTCAAACAGAACCTGAGATGCGGTGAGCACGCCGGGCCTGCACTTACAGATCCACGACGAGCAGCTTTTTCAAACTTGTCCTTCTCGGTGGCAGAAGCAGCGGCAGCGCGCTTCTTGCGAGCCTCGTCCCTCGCCTTTTTGGCCGCAGCCTTAGTGCTCTTGTCGGAAGCCTTCTTCAGGACACGAGAGTCGATGGTGGGTGGCTTCTTGTTGGGCTTGGTGGTGGCTCGGGTGCGCGTATTGGGAGCCATGATGACTAGAATGATAGAAATCGGATAGACGAATCAAACTTGATGAGATGAGTGGTCTCGTTGATCGTGACCCTCTGCACTGCGATGAGCGACAAGAAGTTGAGGTGAGAGAGATGGCTGCTGGTTTGGGACGTCGGAATGCTTGACTGTCAGAGACAGGGTCGAAAGAAGTAGGCCTGAATGATAAAAGCGCAGGTCCGAAAGAGTGAATGGCTATTGCTGATGGTGAAAATTGAGCCCGTGAATGGCAACTGGGCCAGAAAGTGGTGGGCGGTTCTGGTCGCCGGTAGAAGCGAAAATATCTGAAGAGTGAATGGCGAATGATGCATTGTCAATACGTACCTAATGTCGGGAGGCTCTCTCAAGAGCCGGCAAGGCTGTCACACTGACGAGGCTTCCATTTTCGCTGCTGTTCTGCCTTATCCACCTTTTATCTCTTAGAAGACCTTCTGGGTCAGTGGACTTTGTGTAAGTCCAGGCAATAGTTAAAGCAACTCAGACTGCTCCTGCTAGACTGGGAACTGGGCTGGGCCTTTCCTGGCCGGAAACACAGAGTATCGGAAATGAACTCGATTCGAGCTCGTCAATGTACAAGATCATTACATATCTAGGTACCTTACCTGAGTTACCCTTTGGAGGTCAGTGTCGGCGATGAGCGATCATGCGCTCGGCCGGAAGACAGACATCACGTCTGTTTCGCGCCGTCGTAGATACTAAGTGCAGTGTTTCAAACCACGGCATCTTCAGATTTGCAGGCGCCTTCAGCATTTGTCCTCGTCGGCTGCCGATCGATGCGATTGTCCTAACTCAAGTGCGTTGCCAAGTGCGGACGTCTTCAACCCAGACGCCTCCATGATGTTCACCGATCCTTCAACGCAAAACATTGTCTTTGTCCTTTGGGGTTGGGGCTGAGGTGCAGACGGAGGTCGGCGCCCCATGGGACGTGGTAGCTTGGAACATCGAGGGCCGGTCTCTGAGCGACCAGGGCTTTGATGGGTGGTTCGGCTAGATCCACAAGGACAATTGGAACTGATGAGACCCAATTCACGTGTTTGAATCGGACGTCGCATGGGTGCCGTAAATGATGATGGACGTTGCGGGTCAGCCGTTGGAGATCATGTGCGTATACGATCGCGAGAAGCAGCGGAAGATGACGAGATGCTCGTTGAGAGGTTGAGAGACTAGCTGTCGCGGAATGCCGAAGTGAAGGATCCGGTCTTTCCTGTATCACCCCCATGTTTTCCCGACGCTGACGAACAAGGGCTTTATGCGGAGGATGGATCACCGCATGCCTGGCGAATCTATCGATAATCTGAGTTCGCTGAGCTCCGTGGTCCGCGGCAATACTGTGTTCATCTTTGCTGGCCTCGGGAGGATGAGCCTATGACCCGTATCTACCGCACGGCGGTAGAGGGCAGTCTGCGAGTGACCTTCATTCCCCGGAGAAAGGACCAAGTCCCTGAAGGGTGTACCTAGCCATTCGATCGTGCACCACTAGAATTTGTTTACCTTGATCATCTCGATTCGTGTGCAAACCGTCATCTCCCGAGAGACCGGCCGGTGTATGCAAGGCTGCCCAATCACGAGACCGCTCGTCCGCCAGGATACTTCGTCAGCCTCGTGTCCCGCAACGCCAGCTGGCAGGTTGCTTGACTCATCCGGCACATTTGGAAGGGGTTCCAAATCCAAAACGGCTAAGACCCGGCCTGCACCATCGGTGCTCTTGAAACTTCGGGAAAATGCTTCTCTGGGGGGCGGCTCTCGGAGAATAAAGCACTCGGCCCGGTTGCGAAAGCTTATTCGGCGACTCCGGCCGAGGCGATCCCCCGACTTTTTCTTCCATCACGAGATATGTCGGTGACTTGTGCGGACGATCTTGGAAATCACTGGAGAGCGAGTCATCATCTGCGCTGACCGTGCTCTGCTTGCCTGCGTGAACGCGTTCAGCAATGGCGTCCAAGCCAGAGCACAGACGTGGCGGCTTTGGCAGCTGTGACCGGGGAGTTCGTTTTGGCTTGAGCGTTTGCACCATTGCAGTACGCAAGACGAGGCCCGTGCAAGCACAACAGCCGTCCATCTCCATAACACGTACCTTATCCAGGGCTGCCAGGTTGCCGTCGGGCGAAAGTTCTTTCCTTCTTTGTTTCTCGGTCGCTCACGCAAGGGGCTTGCGTGGAATGTCCAAGCAGACAAGGTCGAGCCCTGGGGTTCATGGTCTTGCTTGCTTATCATCCGGACGCTACCACCACCAGCGAGGAGAGGGACCAATCAGGTCAGGAGAGGGCAGGACTACGCCGTCAGAATTTCCGCTGTGTTATAAGTAGGATGTGGCTGTCAACAGCCCTACTGCCCTAGCAGGCCCGGATCCTGATACGGCGAAGTATGTACTACTACGTTGTATGCATAGTACTTTGTATTCAGGAGAAGAGGACGGCGTTGAGATCGAGCAAAACATGGCCTATGATGGTGGTCGTCGTTGCGCCCTGGGGGCCACTCACTGCACGTTGACGCAGCATACTATTATTCGCACGCAGCAGAAGACAGTGCACGGCACACCGTCCCCTCTGCCCCTCTGCCCCTCTGCCCCTCTCCCCGTCCGTGCCCGCATCGACGCATCGACGCAATCAAAAACAGCCCCGTAATGACCCTCCTCGTCTCCACCACAACCACGTTTTGTGGCTGCACGTAATCCAGCACAGACTGTGCCAGCGATGGACTTTGCCCCAAAATTCTCCTACTGAAATCTCCGCCATTGTCGTCATTGTCATTCGATGTCTGTGGTTTTGCCAATGTCCGGTGCCAACCTGCCCCAGCCTGTCCGCGGAGGCTCAGGCACTGCTTTAGACACTTTGAGAAACGGCCGTTTTGCTCCGCATGGGAAATTGCCCGACCCGGGCTAGCAGATCTACTGGGCCCTGACTAGCGCAAGGGCAAGGGCAAGGGCAGGTGCAGGTACAGGTGCAGGGTACCTAACCTACCTAAGGTAGTGGAGTGGCAGAGTGGGCGCGTCGGGAGTGGATCGGCCTTTTTTCCCTGGTATTTACACTGGAGAGACCATACGCAACCCGACGAAAAGAAACATAACCTTTGATTTTTATGCACAGCGATGCGCTTGTGCTGGCGCGTCAGCCAGAGATGAGGGCCTTGGGATCCAAGCAGCACTACGAAAAACACCATGGAATCCCCCGAGATTTGCACCATCTTTAAGGTTCCTCGTAAAACAATCTGCTCCCTGACCTACCCATTCAGCGCCTTGTCCGCCAGTTGGTCAGCCTCCCTGTTCTCCTCCCGGGGCACGTGCCAGAACTGGATCCGCAGTCCTCCATCGTCGCCATAGACCATGTCGTTGATGGTCTGATGGATCTCCTTCAGCTTGTCGTATTGCGCGATGGGCTTGCCGGATGGCTGCACGCCGCCGTCCTCGATCCAGGTCTCGATCCACATCGATATGGCTGCCAGCATACGGAGTCAGCAGCAAGGAAGTTTGGGAGGGGGAGATTTGATGAGGTGATGAAGCAGGACAGGCAGGTGATGGGAGACGCGCCCTGGCACAGATACTCCGAATCGCACCGGATCTTGACATCCTGCAACGTAAAGTCTCCACGGCCGATCTCTCGGGACGAGATCCAACGCCCTCGCCACCGCCACCGCCTCGATCTCAGCGTAGAAGGTCTTCTGCGGCAGCTTGTCCCCCAGCCGACCCGAGGCGTTGTACTTGGAGTCGGGTCCGAAGTACACCCCCCAAGAAGCCCGCGCGTTGGGCCGTCCATTCTCACGACAGGCGCCGCCGATGGACACCACGATGGTCATCTTGTCGAGCTCGATGGCATTGGTGCGCGGGTGGAGAACCTGCAGCTGGCGGACTTGTTTCTCGGTCGTGTAAGTGAGGAGCTGCGAGACGGGGACTTCGCTGTGCATGCCGCTGTATCCAGGCACGAAGAGGGGCTCGATGTCCTCGCCGTCGCGGTTGACGGGGTAGCCGTCGCCGGTGGCGACGGCCACCGGCGACGGTTTTACGACGGCCACCGGCGAAGGTGGGGGAAAAGACGTCATTCATGATGATGGTGGTGGATGGAATAGCGCAGCGCATTTCATGTGCTACTGTATGTGTCCCAGACAAAGTGCTATATCTGGCCGTCCAGCCCAGGGAGACGTGTTTGTAGCACAATTTCGCCACTCGAGACTTTGACGCGTGCCCGGTCAGGGAAATAGTATAGCCATGCCGAAGCCGTTGGAAACAGCGGGGATGACCGAGCAAATCGGCTTCGTCATTGTTGCCACGCCACACGGTACAGCATGGCGCATCCAAAGATTTGAGTTCTCCTGTGCGAGCCCCGTTAGCAGATCGCGGGTTATGATACGGAGGAGGAAGCCAATTGTTATTATCATGCCGACCCAATAAGGCGGGGTTCCTGGTCGGCTCCCGAGGTGGGCCAGTCAGGAAGCGTTGCACGTCACCATCTCTTACACCCCCTGCAACATCCTCAAACACGTTGATCACGGCCATCGATATCTCGTGGCCAGCGAAACCGAGCTGTTGGGAATCACGACGTGCGCAGCAGGACTGTGATCTGCATGCAGCTCAGTCCGAGAGGGAGGGCACAATTTGTGTTTCGATCGCCGGCAATGCCAGATATGGATCGGAGTCTAAACGCAGGTTGGCAGGTCAAAGGGGAACCAGACTGCAGGGCGTATTTTACTGACAGCCAGACCGCCAGACCGCCAATGGACTCGACGAGGGAAGTTTTACCCGCAGTCCTTGATACTTACTGGTAGGTAACTTGCCAGGGCGGTTTGCGCCGGCTCGACCGCGTTGGATGGACTGGCAGGACTGGCAGACGGACTACTAGCCTAGGCCTGGCGTGTTCTAGCTCGTCAAGTCAACCCGGGCTCGTGCGGCCATCATCAGCAGTCATCCCCCAAGGGCCCCCATCTCGGTTCTTCGCCTGCTTCCTCCGGCCTTCCAGAAGACCATGGTCGCCGCGAGGGACGCGTGGCGTATGACTGGTTACCGGGCTGACGGTGTCTCGAGAAGGGGGTTGATGTGGAAGATGTCACTGTGATGACGGGTGCCATAGTAGGGAACCCGCATGTCCTGCCAATTTTGCACGAGTGATTGATGTCCGAGATATCACACACTAACCAGCAGAGGGAGAGAGAGACAGACGGCTAATTATATAGGATTGATAATACGAGTCGAGGGGTCACATCTCACATTTCTCAGACGGGACACTCACTACTTGGGATGGTTGGATGGCTGGACGGCGGCTGGACGGCTGGGCGGCTGGACGGATACGAAGATTCGAGACACGAGGGACTGGCCGTCTGCTCCGTGCACTTCATGCACACGGCCATAATTCCACGGGTGGCTCATTGCTGCAGTACCTGCTTCCATACCACCGTAGCACCAAAGGAGGAGGATGTTGTTGGAGGAAGGCCACAGTACAAGCCCGTCTCCCCAACCTGAAACGCAGTCAAGTCTGCAGGTGTGCAGATACCACAGTACCACCAACCCCTGACGCTGACGCTAGCCGTTCTGGGCCACGCCACCTGATCCCGACCCCCGACCCCGACCAGAGAACGAGAACGAAGACTGAATGAAGCAATTGACTGCCGTTGGTCTGTGTGGCTTCCCCCATGCACAATCCCGCCCTCTCCCACACTCCCTCGGGCCAGGAGCCAGGAGCCAGGCGCCAGGAGACTTGCGCCTTGCCAGGTGTGTACAGCGGCTGCTCATACGGTGCTTGTGCCTGTGTGCCCAGGTGCCGGTGCCGGTGCCTGTGCCTGTGTCTGTGTGCATGCTTGTGTGCCTGACTGGACTGGACTTGTCCTTGTCCTTGGCCTTGGCCTCGACGGGGGACCTTGACAACCCTCCATCCGCCGTCTCCTCCACTTTCCAACCTGCATCCCATTCCTAGCATTCACTCCTCCTCCGTCAAACAATTCCCCATCGTCCTTTTCGTTTCTCCGGACCTTCCTCTTCCATCCACCAACATTCTCCTCGTCTCTCAATCGCCTGCATCGACCAGCGACATCACCATCGGCGGCGGAACTTCCCCACTTTGCTTCCAGGCTGCAAACCCTCAAACCAGCAATCAGCCCCGGCGACCATCGACGCATACCCAGGCCGAAGCCGTCTCGCTTGCACGCTACCGAACTCGCATCGGCAAAGGCCTTGTCCGCTTTCTGATAACGTTCCCGCTTTTTGTTCTTTGTGTTCAGGGCGTCTTTTTGCAGGCCGACCAGCCTGAAGCGCGCGCTCCATTCCCGCATCATTCTGACCTCCTCGTCCCGATCCAACAACGTCCCAGCGTCCCCGTCCGCGCCTGCGCCTGCGCCATTGACCTCCGACGTTCTGGCTCTGGTTTTGGCTCCTAACCATCACGACCATCCTGTCTCCAGCAATCCTCTCTCAACCTCACCTCGAGTACCTTCGCCGAAACTCCCCTCCCGTCCGTGTCGTGCGACCACAGTCGACCCGTACCATCTACTAAACGACGCAAACCCTTTGTCCACCCCGAGCGTCGAGACCGTTACCCGCAAGGCCCGCGCTAATTACACAACGTCCATCGAATGCTTCCATCCTACTGGATCAATTGACCCCCCGTCAAGCGCGATATTTGCATCTTCCTTGGTGAAGAAGGGGCGCGTACTGCACGCTGCCGCCGACCGTCGCCACGTTTAATTGTCCTGCGAGACATTGAGCGAGCGCTCGAGGGAACAACCGCTGTGGATCATTCTTAATCGCGTCGGACTCGCCACATTCCAGAGGCCTCGAGGTCGCTGCCTCTTGGTTCCCTGAATTCTGAGTTTCGAGATTCGTCCAACCCAGAGCACCGAGCAGCGATCACACCAACCATGTCCTCCGTCATGTTGCAAACACCGTCACGGACGTCTACCTCCTCCGCCTCCTCCTACCAACAACCCCTCTCGCGGCAGAATACCATGTCCTCGTACAATGGCTCCAATTCAGCCCGCCAGTCCAAGCGGTACTCCATGTCCGCGCTGTACATGTCCATGTCAGCCCAGGAGACCGACCTAGAGATAGAAGATGAATTGGCCAAAGGTTGGTGCCGCATCGAGTCCCGCCAGTTTGGGATGATTGCTCATTCTGTTGTGTACAGCACAAAAGATCCTGCGGGACCTCAAATCTAAGATTTCGTCACAATCGAAAAAGAACTTCGTGCTCGAGAAGGACGTGCGATATCTGGACTCCCGGATCGCCCTGCTGATTCAAAATCGGATGGCTCTCGAAGAGGTGAGACGAGAGCACCGTTGTCCTGCGGGACGACCACCCCGCTGACTGTTTGCAGCAAAACGAAGTAGCAAGCCACCTGGAAGACGCGACAGACATACAAGAAGGTGTTTTCCCCAATGACGAGAAGACGCAGAGGTACGGCAATCTGCTGTTCCTGCTGCAGTCAGAGCCCAGGCACATCGCACACCTCTCGCGGCTGGTGTCCATGGCCGAGATTGATTCACTCCTGCAGACCGTCATGTTCACGATATACGGAAACCAGTATGAGAGTCGTGAAGAGCATCTTTTGCTCACTATGTTCCAGGTCCGCTTCCCCCCAACCCCCCCCCCTGCTCTTGACATCGCCTGCCATCTTTTGCTGACATTGGGTCGCAGTCTGTTCTTACATACCAATTCGACAACACTCCCGAATACTCCTCCCTGCTCCGAGCAAACACGCCGGTCTCGCGGATGATGACGACATACACGAGGCGAGGTCCAGGACAGAGTTTCTTGAAGACTGTGCTTGCGGATAGGATTAACAGACTCATTGAGCTTCAGGATCTGGACCTGGAGATCAACCCCCTGAAGGTCTACGAGCGCATGATTGAGCAGATTGAGCAGGACACGGGGACTCTGCCAGCCTCGCTTCCCAAGGGTGTAACGGCTGAACAGGCTGCAGAGAACGCACAGGTCCAGGCAATCATCGAACCGAGGCTTACCATGCTCATTGAAATCGCAAATGGATTCCTGCAAACCATCATCGACGGGCTGGAGGAGGCACCCTACGGTATTCGGTGGATTTGCAAACAGATTCGAAGCTTGACCAAGCGGAAGTATCCGGACGCCAACGACCAGGTCATCTGCACGCTGATCGGTGGATTCTTCTTCCTGCGCTTCATCAACCCCGCCATCGTAACGCCAAAGTCGTACATGTTGATTGACGGAACGCCAGCCGAGAAACCGAGGCGAACACTGACGCTGATCGCGAAGATGTTGCAGAATCTGGCCAACAAACCATCTTATGCAAAGGAGCCCTACATGGCCAAGCTGCAGCCATTTATCCAGCAGAACAAGGATCGAGTCAACAGGTTCATGCTGGATCTTTGCGAGGTACAGGATTTCTACGAAAGCCTGGAGATGGACAATTATGTGGCCCTGTCCAAGAAGGACCTCGAGCTGTCCATTACGCTCAACGAAATTTATGCCATGCACGGCCTGATTGACAAGCACCGAGGCGAGCTGTGTAAGGACGACAACGCACATCTCTCCATCATCATAAACGAGCTTGGTCCGGCCCCGCCCCAAGTACCGAGGAAGGAGAACAGGGTCATCAACCTGCCTCTGTTCAGCAGATGGGAGACAGCCATCGACAACTTAACGGCAGCGCTTGACATCACTCAGGAAGAGGTTTACTTTATGGAGGCCAAGTCTGTGTTTGTGCAGATTATGCGATCAATTCCACAGAACAGCTCGGTGTCTAGGAGGCCGTTGAGACTGGAGCGAATTGCTGACGCAGCAGCCACGTCACGAAACGATGCTGTTATGGTACGCAAAGGTATTCGTGCCATGGAACTGTTGAGTCAGCTGCAAGAACTCAGGGTGATCGATAAATCCGATCAGTTCGGCCTGCTCCGGGATGAGGTGGAGCAGGAGCTGCAGCACCTCGGTTCGCTCAAGGAAGTAGTCGTGGCGGAGACGGCGAAGCTCGAGGAAGTCTACAAGACGATCCGTGACCACAATACGTATCTGGTCGGCCAGCTGGAGACATACAAGAGCTATTTGCATAATGTGCGCAGTCAGAGCGAGGGAACGAGGCGCAAACAGCAGAAGCAGCAGGTCCTCGGACCATACAAGTTCACGCATCAGCAACTTGAGAAGGAGGGCGTCATCCAGAAGAGCAACGTGCCGGATAACAGGAGAGCTAACATCTACTTCAACTTCACGAGCCCGCTCCCCGGGACGTTCGTCATCTCGCTGCACTATAAGGGTAATTTCGACCTCGACTTCGGACCGACTCATGACGACACGGAGCTAATGACTTGTCTAGGACGCAACCGAGGCCTTCTGGAGCTTGATTTGAAGCTCGACGACCTGCTTGAGATGCAAAAAGACGGCCAGGATGAGTTGGACCTCGAGTACGTGCAGTTCAACGTGCCCAAGGTCCTGGCTCTCTTGAACAAGCGATTCGCGCGAAAGAAGGGCTGGTAAAGAATCACATGCGTCTCAGCCATTCTTGGCCAACACACACCTTCCACGGTCTCACAAAATTGCACATATATCTGGCGGTGTTTCGGAGCCGGCGTATATATCAATCGAATACCTGATACCATTTCCACTCCGCGCAATGTTTCCAACCACATCACGAACCACACACGCCGCGATGGTCTGTCGGAGCCACTAGGCTCGATGAATGTGGCCTTTGGGGACTGTCTTTACCGACCTCGGGACGACACACATCGGATCGACGGCCTGGGTCACTCCAAATTTGGGACACACATCACCATCACCTTTCGACCTCAATCCAGCCACACGCCCCGATACACCATTCTAAGGTCCGGCATCACACCAGTCGGACACACCTACACAACACACGTACCAAAGACGCAGCGACCCAACATCAACCCGCCTATATAAACTATTAATTTGCTTCTCAGACAACTGCGCACGGCTTGGTTCTTCGATTTCACAAGAACGGCAATGACCTCAGCTCAACTTCACTTCGATCTTGTCATTCGATGGAACAAACGTTAATGGTGGCATTGTGTTTGCTTCGGCTGGACCGGCGGCTTGATCTGGTCTGCTTGTTGGCAGCAGGGAACGGAGGAAAGGTTCGCTTCTTTTTTTTTCTTCATTCTTCGATTCTATTCCCACGGAGTTTTTGGACCGTCCACCGGAGGCAGCGGTGGTGTGGGGCTTGGGCAGCAGGCGGAGTCAAGCATGGGATTTTGTGCGGTGCTTTTGGAGGGGAAGGGAAGAGGGGGCAGACTGAGTCGGGCATGAATGAATTTCTTTTATCTTGGAATTGGCCCGGATCAAATGAATTTGGTCACGTTGTCTTTTTGATGTGTACGCTACCAATGGGATAGATGAGGACGTGATAACATGGGATTGATCTTACTGGATCTCTTGAGAGAGCGTGATTGTGAGGAAGCTGGGCACGCACGTGTCGCCGTGTTCCTGCAGGTTTAGGAGCATTCAGGGAGGTTGGTGATTCTATGGCATTCTTGCAAATACACTGGCCTCCTGGCTCTATGAGCACTGGCCTCCTGAAGGAGATAAAGACACTTCGGCGACTTCTTGCCCTACAGCTTGAGAGCAGAATGGAAGAAACTCTTCTCCTTGTTGAATTTGACCCAGCAGGAGAGAGTGTCTCCATGATGGATAGGAGCGAGTGTCTTCTCTGCCTCAAGTGGTTTTTTGTGGTTTTTTTAAACTCATTCAGTAAGTAGGCCTGGGTCGTGGCTGGAGGCACGAGGGAGGAAAGGAAAGGAGAACGGCATGGGGCGGCGAAGGAGAACCAGCACTAGGGGGAAAAACAGGGAAAAGGAAATCATGAGAGACAAGATAGGGCAGGTCAGATAAGATAAGTAGTTGTTCTTAGGCAATTCAGAACTTATTAGGTACCTAAAATCTGGGTTTGGAGGGGGGAGGGAGGAAAGAGGTCACCACAAGCCCACCACCACATGACTCAGACGATGAATGCGAATCACTGCTGCGCAGCCGTTTGGCTTTGAACACATTATCGGTACGATAGTGCTGCCCTGGTGGTTAGACTTCGTGCGTACGCCACTCGTTTTCTCCTACGAGAAACATCAATCTTCACTGTGCACCCAAATCCTCAAGACGCGCATTTGCCCTGATGAGAAAGTGAGGTCATCACCAACCTCCTCAGCGCCATCTCATGCCGCCGAAGAATGCGGCAAAGAGGGAGCTACTAGTAGGTAGTCGCTCCCACACCCGAGACTCTCCTCCTGACGATTCGGGGGCTTCATCGGGAGCTTCTCCGTCGTCAGGGAGTGCAGACAGCACTCCTGAGGACTCTCAACAGCCAGCTGGATCGCTACCAGCAGAGCCGCAGCTGCCATCACCCACAGGGTCGTCAACTAATCACGAGCCCTCGCAGCCACCGGTTGAACGTCTTCCCTCGAACGTTCCCTCCGATCAACCCTCTGAAGCAGAGAAACCATAGGTCCTCCAGCCAGAGAGGGCGGCAGAAACCTCAACAGTCTCCACGCCAGCAGGACAGTCGACAGAGTCGTCAGTGGAGACCCCACGACGACCATCTTTTCCAACAGAGAGTCTTCAACCTCTGAACGCTGCCAACAACCCTTACGAACCTCTTGAGCCTTCTGAACCTGGCGTCATGGCCAGTGTAGAGGGACGTGACAAGGGTGACGATGACGGTGACGATGGGGGTTCAACCAAAATCCCTCACACCACTAAACACCAGCAGCTCGTTGGTCGTGTCAACTGACCGTAATGGGAGCCAGCCGTGAGGTCAATTCTTAGAGATGACGGTAGTGTCGGAGTTCTCATGCCTGTGTTCAAGCTTCTGGCAGGAGAGGCATTGAGGCTCACGAGGCCCTTCCCCCAACTAATAAGGTGTTGTCTGAAAGGAATGTAGTCGATCAAATCAATTAAATTAAATTACAGCGGGACCAGACATATTCTCTGGACAGGTGGAGGATCTACCCGAGCTGAAGGAGTTCGTAAAGCCCTAGTAAAACGCATTGCGGATTCGCATCTAGGGGATTATGCTCATAAGGGAGAATGGACATAGCAGGCTCGTGCACTCAGCCGACGATTGGTTCGAAACTTCAGGTGTTTCCGATAATCAATATTTGCACATCTGGTCTGTCCCAGGTATAGTATTAAAGTTCAGCGCCACCCTGCTGCTGTCTTGGATCCTCTTAATTTGGAAGACCCACGCCAGTTGGCGAGGATGATGTTCAGCATCCCAGACCTCGGTCTTTCTTACGCGTCAGTAACCATTCTGGCATGACGCCGTCTAATACTACCTAGGTGCACAGTGTGCTGAAGACCTATAGCATCGACAGAGAGAGTACTGTCGCTATACTTTCGGTTATCCTTCAGAACACCGATTGGTCTCAGGTCATTCGCTCGGATGATGCCCAGCTGACTCCAGAATCCAGCAGCGGCCAGGCCAGACTTGTGATTGACGTGGCAGGGACCCTCCTCGAGAACCACGGCCTTGTTTGAGCTGCGATGTTTTGGGACCTCGCCTTAGTAAGTTATGGTCAACCGCCAATTGTTGGGCTGGGATGGTGTCCAAGTGACTCCAGATTCCAGAGGCCTGGGTTTAACTTAAGTTTTCTCCTTAGATCCAATGGCAAATGGTTGTTGACTGGGATGGTGCTCAGTTTGTGAAATCGGACGAGTTTTGTGAATCGACTAATTCATTATACGAACTTGAAAACCAATAGGAACACTGCTGGTCTTCTACACAGGGGAACGTCCCAAATCTCCGTTTCTCCTGAGATATCTCCTACCAGGTCCACATACTATGGATCAATAGTTGATACTGATCCTCAACAGCTGATACTTTGCATCACCGACCTCAATAGTGCCGAGCTGAGATATTCTCAGAGGAGGCCTGTAGAAGGGGGCCCGAGGGCTGCTACGTTAGTAATTTCAACCCAGTAGACTCCAGGAGCCTCATCTAATCATGTCGACATAGTAGTAACCCTCCTGGAAAGTACCATGACGCCCTATCGAACAACGAATCGACATGCCACGGGCGGAGAGAGGAGCAAGGTGTAGGCAGAGGCCTCGCCACCTAAGCGCCGACGCTTCCTGACAAGGTAAAGGCTGGAGGACGATTATCGAGAGGAAGACGGGAAGCACCAGAATGAGGACTAAGAAAAGAGCAACAGGAGGCGTGGCTAGAGTCTGCAGCTATTATGGGAGTAACACTCAGTCACTCGTGTTTGGTAGAATGGTCTCATCCCACCGCATATGAAAGATGAGTCCCAGGCCAATAGGGATTTGCAAGAATATTATTGTGGAGTTAAAAGGACTAGCTAGCTGCGTGGTAAGGTTCCTGTAAAGGGTTATTATATTCTTCATATAGCACTCGTAGGCTACTACCCGCCCACACCATCCGTCTCTCGTGGGTACCTACTAGAAGGGACACCAAGTACGAACAAGTTGGGGCCTATACAGGTAAATTACCTTATCCGGTCCATCACGATGACCTCAGTGATTGCCGTCAACCACCAAATCACCCTCCCACTGCAATGGCCAGTCTACCCAAGCTGCCAAGTTTGATTACCACCTGATTTTCAGCATCTCTCATTGACCGACATATTGACCAGTCCGTTTGAAAAGCATGGTTTCTGTGCAATCTCTATGATACCATTCAAAGAGACACTCCCAACCTCACCCCCTAGCCGCCGTGTCTGTTAATGGTGACCTGGTTGTCCACCCGGATAGCACCATGAGGTATCTCATAGCTGTGACCTGGAGGATCTCGTGCATAATGTACCTGGGCTGCATACGTCTCCGGACTCAGCATCGACTGCTCACTGCTATCCCCTGATGGACGTTTGGCAAAACCTCTAGGTCCGTCTCGTGACGTGAGGCGGATCCCATCAGCATATTGGGGTAACTCGGTTTCGGAGTTCTTAGGACGTGTAGCATTGCTCCGTGACCTTGATGCTCGGCCTTCGGTCGTTATGAAAGAAGACACCAGTGATGCCAGAGGGGAGAAGTAGTGATTGCTCAGATGACGGCCTAGTGGCAACATGGCCGGAAGGGAAATAGAGATAATAGTGACCGGAACTTCGGCAGATACCCAGTAGTAGGTAGGAATAAGCGCATCTACTCATGTTAGCGTTTCTCAAGGAGGGTGACCCACGCCTGGCTGAACTTACAAGTGAAATCCGCCGCTACTGCACCAAGTTGCGTTGTGACAGTGATGAGACGACCGAGCGAGACAATAACGACACTGAGAGGAGGTTAGTGCTCAATGCAACCAATACATGAAGGTTGGAAAACATTACCAATATCCGAGAATAAAGACGGCCATTAGTCCGAGCTTTTTAGCCCGGTCGATCCTGAGATGCCATAGCTTCGGCAACGGAAGGATAAGAATAATAAGGTCGATGACTACGCTGGGGACGGCACTTCCTACTAAAAGGTTGAACTGTGTTCCACAGTGTCCAGGCTGTGTTGTCATCCAATTCTTTGAGATTGGCCAGCAGAAAAAGATGGTGCCGAAGTAGACGCCGATAAGCCAGGCGATATTTAGGCCGAATGTTGTCCAGAGAGCGTAGTTAAACCATTTCGAGTTTGAATGACGGGGGAACACTCGGGCCAAGAACAGGAGCGCGGCAATCTTGCTTAGGAATAGAGCGGTATCGTAGACGAAGTCTCCAGCCCAATTCATCTTGGAGAGGTATATGATCTTGTCGACCTCCAAGGTCTCCATGTGGCGCCCAAACCCGGCATTGATCATTGAAATTTCTACGGCAAACAGGGCGCTTTCTACCGACTGTCATCACATTGTCAGATGGATTCCGAGACAGTACCAGCTGATGAACTGATACATACAGTAGCCGCCAAAGCAAGATAGTCATCCCACCAAATCAGACTATTTTCGTAGTTCCGGGCGGATTTCGGAAGCATGGTCCTGGAGATGAATCGGAGAACGAGGGCGAAGATCATGATGACCATCATAAAAATGAGAAATGCCCGGAAGCCCGGGCCTCTATCATCGGTGGTAGACATTCTGAGGTGTGTGGTGAGGATGGGGTGAATGTGTGCAAGACCAAGCAAGACCTTTCCTCACAAGTTGAATGTGGGAATTTTCAAGCCGAAGGAGATGAGCGTTCGGAGAGGTCTGGAGGCCAAAAGAAAGACTCGTCATGAGTTTTGACTCCTTGGATAGCAAATGGCGGAGTTCGCACTTTGATGTAGTAGTACGTAGCCGAAGTCTTCGGAAAACTGTGCAACACACTGAACAGAGATAATAAGCTGACGACGTGCATGGATTGGAAACCAAGCCATCATTTTCCGGGGAAGAGTGCCCAGAGACCGAGCAGTACCTGGGTACACTTACTCTTTGCAACCCGGATCACTGCAACACGTATCGGTCAAGTGAAATTGAGTGGTGGTTTTGATGGCCCCCACTGGCGCACCAGCCTTGTATCATGTGTCTGGACGGACCGTTGACCGCCATGCCATTGCTCATCCCCTTGTTGGCCAGATGTTTTGTCAGGCGCTTACGGCGCATCCGGCTTGTGCAGTGAACTTGGCCAGCTGTGCCGCGTTGGTGCTCATTTTTGCAATGCGCATGCAACGCAACCCTCAATTTCAACCTCGAGTGGTGCATAAGATGTTGACCGGCTGCAAGTAAGCAGTTGTCTGAGACAATGGTGGTCAGATCAGACTAGTGCTCACTGTGCCGTATAATCACCCGCCAACAGTGGCATTTGACCCGGGGCTGACCACTTGAGGGGAAGAGGATCTGCACCACCATCAAAAGGTATGGTACCGGTTGGAAGGAATGTGCATGCGTCTCAATGCCGTGGACTGTACCATTCTGCCCAGGAATGACCTCAGAACCATAACTGGGCAGACGCGCCTGAAGTCAACAGAGTGATGAGCCGGGTGCAGTACGAGCCGTAAGCCAGTTGGCTCAAAGTCAACCAAGGATTCAAAGTCATAAATGCGAGATTCACATTATTTCAACTACTTCCGCTGGCTTTGATGCTTTTATGAAACCTAGGTACTACATAGTAAATTAGCCAGTCATTTGATGTGGACTAAGTAACAGCGCAAGGTTGGGCGGACTGAGGGAGCAGGATTCAGCCTTGCCGTCCAAAAGGCTGTCCTATCATGCTAATTGGTGGGGCGACGTTCTGGCTGGTTACAACTTCAATCGGTGGCTGTTTTCTTTTTGGCACTAGCCGGACCCACCCAGCTTCGAACGCAGAGCCCTGGCACAGATCTTGGTTAAGTACCTAGGTAGGTACTTTGTACTTGCGGTCTGTACTGCGAAAGACGTTCCATCGTCACCACACAGTTATTTGGACAACACCTTCACTGTGAATCGGCGATGATCCTAAGACACTTTCGGAAATACTTTGTAGGTGGCTGCGGCCCGCAGGCCGTCACACTGCAGAATCTCCGGAGAACCCCCGCGGGGGTGGAGGGTTGAATTCTGGTTCTCTCCCAAAGACAGTCGCGACCTGTACTAAACTCTTGTACTTCTGTCGCTGTGGAAAGATGGATCTACGTTGATGATATTATCCTGGACTGCTGAGGACGATTATTTTTCCGGCGCAGTGTGCGGCCGCATGAGACTCGTGGGGACCAATGATGCTAACATCAGGTATCTTTAGGGTCGCAGCCGAAGGAATGGTAGGCATGATTCCGGTAAGATTTTCTCATCGTATCTGCAAGATAACCAACATTCATGGGGTATCAGGGCGGGCGTTGGGGTCACTTGGCGCCGGTGAGAGGCAGTGGACTGGTTCCAATACTTTGAAAGAAAACCTTGTTCGGAGTCAAGGGCAATTTGTGAGGCCTATCTCAGGTTGGAGGCGAGCGCAAGGTCACCTGGCTGGGGGGTAGCCATACGTGTCACTTGGTGAATTCCTCTATGTGCTGGCCTTATTCCATCTGTCATCCTCCCCATTGAGATAGGTCAGGAGAGCCAGCCACTGAAAAACGCCTACAAAATTCGTGATCCCCACAATCTCCGATTTCTGCAACTTTCCCGTAAATTCATTCCACGATTGATCATTCAGCGGACTGCGCAGAGTTGCCAGCAATTTCCCCAGACTGTACGCAGCTTGCTCCTCCTCATTCAGGTCTTGTGGCATTTTCCCCGCCAGCGCGTCTCTGAGCTGCTCCGCTGTAAAGTTCAGGTTTGCTTTCTTCTCCCCAACGATCAGATGGCAATGCCGCATGTAAGGAACTTGAGTGACTGAGATGAATGCTGTTATGGCCAGTTCCCGGTTGCGAGGCTTTGCGTGGTGCGGCTGGAACGAGACCCTGCTTAGTTCCATGAATGCCTGTACCACATTATCTGGAGCATAGCTGAGACGTGAATGAATACAACTTGTTAGCTTGTCAATGTGACAGAGCAGACGCCTATGGGCCGTAGAGTGTGGAAAGGGACACTACCTGAAGGGAGCACACCACCCAAGCATTTCACTGCGATCCGCCTCCACTACTGGGACAAGACCAGCATGCAATGCATTTAGCTGCGTCTCCAAAGTATGACCCGTTGCAGGGTCTGGCGCCTCATCGAGGGGAAAGCGAGAGGCCATTGTGAACCGACAAATAATATGAATGAAGAACTAGGGTAGTTTGCAACTTGACTGCACCCAGCTGGAGTAAGTCATAAAGTCGAGATGGGCCTCGACAGATTTATATACACGAGCTTGCAGTGTCAATAGGTACATTCGAACCGCAGTAAGCCAAGTATCGAATCCACCTCGGCATTATTTCGGCCCCCACACTCTTCTGGGGTTTAACAAAATAAATTTAATTATTTTTTTTATAAATTTTTTAATTTATACATATCTATATTTAATGTTATATATAATAATAATAATAATAATAAAATTTTAAATGTTTTTTTTCTAGCTACATACTATGGTACATCAACCTTGCTGAGCCTGATAAATTTGAACTCTCCCCCCCCTCCCTCTCTCACACACACACATTCTTTCCTCATAAATTTCGGGGCCTGATACGATTGAACCCACCACCTGTTGGCCTGTCTTTACGCTTTGCCTTCGATAGTTGAGGTGATGTCTGCAAATAAATCCGGTGAGGCAAGGAAGCTGACCGTGGTGATCGTAAGCGGAAAGACCCTCAAGAACTAAACATGAATCACAAGAGTCACATGCTAAATTGAGCCTTTGAACAGATAGGGGGGTCGCTGGCTGGGTTGCTTTGCGGTGTGGCCTTGAAGTATGCGGGGCATACTGTCCGGATACTCGAACAACACGGGAGCGAACGTCACAGTCAAGCAACAGGACTTGGTCTCGGTCCAAGTGCACAAGCTTTTCTGGAGCATCACGACCGCCACAGCACTGGTCTATCTCACACAGCTACCGAGTTGCTCATCCTGGGCCGCGACAATACTGTCCATCGTTTCGCCACCGGGCGCCGTGATCTTACGAGCTGGGACGCAGTCTTCTATCGGCTTCGATCGCTTTTCGATGGACATGTCAGCCAGTACTCTGCAAAGACTCAAAAGAGCTCCGACGCTGGCTGTCCCGTCACTTACGAAACCTACAAGCGGGTTCTTGAAGTCCGCCGGTCTACTGACTTTGACGCTCCGGTCACCCTCACATTCCAGGATACTAATTCTCATGAGCTGGAGCATGTTCAAGCCGACTTTGTGATTGGAGCCGACGGACCAAACTCCCTGATCCGAGCCCTTTATCTACCGAACGTCCAACGCCAGTACGCCGGGTATGTAATGTGGCGGGGGTTGGTTCCCGAGAATGAAGTCTCATCCAACACCCGGGACCTATTCGAGAACTCGGTCATCGCTCACAAGACTTCACGAAATTCCTCCTGCGTCATGTACATGATACCAGGAGTCAATGGGTCCCTCAGACCGGGCGAACGGCTTCTGAATTTCATCTGGTATACCAATGAATCAACGGACGACCTGGATGAGATCATGATCGATGGCATCGACGGACACTCTCATCGCAACTTCGTACCCCAAGGACGCGTCCGCACCGACATGTGGGCATCTCGTCTCCAGGAGGCGGAGCGTCTTCCGCTACCGGGACCATTTATGGAGGTTGCGACAAAAATCAAAGAGCCGTCTGTTCAAGCTGTGACCGACTACTGTTCACCGCGCGCTGCTTTTGAGGAAGGTCGTATCTTGCTGATTGGGGACGCTCTGTCACAGTTTCGCCCTCACGCAGCGCTAGGTGTTGCTCAGGCTGCATTCCATGTCGCTGCCGTTTTGAAGTATTTAGACGGCAATATCTCTTGGCAACAATGGGAGAGAAGAGTGGTTCGTCTGTCATACCTACATTGGTCCTTGAACGTTTGGTGGGGCGACTTTTACCAGAAAAGCCTTGCCGCGGCATTGCCTGCGGCTTTGCGATACTGGACTTTTAATTGTTTATACAATCTTCTGTCATGGTGGAGTAGAGATTCATAACACCCAAGCTGTCGTGCTGCTGCGCGCAGCCACAAGCTTCACGTACCCGATCTCGTCATAGTAATGACGGGTTTTGGGGAGCGAAACCTTGATCCGGTCATGCACCAGAGAGGCAACCATGATCTGATGTTTACGCAGGGAGTATTGATAGAAAGAAAACAAATTTTGTCGGGCCAGCGTTCCACGCACTCCAAACTGCATGTATCAAGCCAACTCAAGCTCGACGGCAGGAAGGCCTGGATGTCAAGCCAGCGGCGCTCAGATTGGCGTGTAGATAGAGGTAAGCTGAATTCTTGCAATTGGTCCATATTAGGTACCTCTGATGGGTCCTTCTGCCTAGGTAGGGTTCCCCGCCGTTACCAGCAACAATATCGGCTGAAGTGCCAACCCGAACCAGGCCACTAAACCAAGCCACTTCATCAAGCCGAGCCCTCTGGACGCATCTTCAAACCGAATCAGCCTACGGCCTCGGGTTGGCTTGTGCGGTTCAACAGCGTCCCTGCAGCACTGAGACCACTCGATAACGATCTGAAGCCTGAGTTGCCGATGTTTGGGCCAAGGGATGGACACGCAAACTGGCTGGGGGCCACGGCCCCCACAGCGCAGATGGGCTTGCCAGTCAGGGAGAAGGATCGTGTCACCGCTGCAGGAGCTGCCGTGACAACATTGGCTCAGGGCCCAGTGCGGCTGGGCTGCGATGCAACTACACGTACCTTATATATGCACGTTGTGATCTGCATCCATGTCTGCAGCCGGCTAGCTTCCCGTGTCCGCCCGCCTTAGTAATACCCGAGAACAGTAATCTGCAACATGGGGGCCAAGTTGAAGTACAAGTAGATGTACTTATTTGTCCAACGAGAGCACGCTGGTACTACTATGTGGTACTACTATGGTACATAACCCATCTGACCTCTAAGATTGCTCCACTAGTAGGCTCTACATATCCACTCTGTATCACACGCACTGCCACGACCAACATCACCAACAGTCTTATTGAACCGCGACAGTGGAAGTTGGCCTGAAATCCATTTCCCTACTTACTTTACTTCACTCTCATCGTGTCGCCCGTCTAAACTCAGGACTCACTGGCTCTCACTAGTCCTGAGCTAAACCACCAATCTTGTTTCATACAAACTTCGAAGCCCGAATTGCACCTTGTTTACTTGTTGCGGCCATTGCCTCTCTCAATCGATAGAATGGGTCTCTACAAGAATCTTCCCGACACCGTTACTGATGTCGACATTATCGTCGCCGGAGGTATGTAACCGTCAGTCAACCTGCACCTGTTTAGGTACGTTTTCGCTGAATCTTGAGAATAGGTGGCGCTGCTGGCTGCATTGTCGCGGGCAGACTTGCGCAAGCCGACCCGAAGTTGTCGATTCTGGTCATCGAGAGCGGCCCGAACAACTTCGGGGACCCAATGGTTACGGTCCCAGCATTTTGGCTGTCACACATGGATCCCAGGGACAAGTACACCTGGTCCTACAAGGCCAGCGCATCCCCCTACCTCGCTGGGAGGGAACCCATTGTTCCCACCAGTCGCATCGTATGTATTCTTGAAAAGCAACACCACTCCTACCAGCTTTGTCCAGAGCCCTTTTGAAGTCTGAAGCCTGGACAGAGAACCCCCCCACAACTTCAAACAGTCTTGGCCTCTTCCGTATGCTAATGTGTGAGTAGCTCGGGGGAGGATCTTCTGTGAATATGTTATTGTACAGCCGTCCGCAGCGGTCGGAACTGGACGCTTGGAATACGCCCGGCTGGTCCGCCGAGGAGATCCTGAAGTATATGAACAAGGTATGCAAATCCCCAGAAGACTCTACCTACCAGTATGGGATGTTGAAGCTGAGTTGCCACTAGTGGGAACAGTACCATGGCCCTCCAGGTTCGGAGGATCGTCACGGGCATGATGGCCCACTTTATGGTAAGTGCTCCCATAAACATGGACAGTCTTTGGAATCCTTTTGAATTTCCAAAAGGCTCGTAGGCTACAGTGCCGACAGTGAGGAAATTGCTGACCGAGATATCAACTAGTCGGTCCCGGGAACTATCGTGGCATGGCGTTAGAAGATGACTTCATCTCCGCTGTCCAGAAGCTAGGCTGGCCAGAGCTTGCAGACAACAATATTCTGGACTCCATCAACGGCTCAATGCGCGCCCAACGCTATGTCGGCCCTGACGGAAAGCGCCAGGATACCGCGCATGGGTATCTCCACCCTAAGCTCGAGAGTGGAGAGTTCCCGAATCTCCATATCGTCGTCGAGACGGACGTGGAACGCGTCATATTTGACGACAATAAGAAGGCTGTTGGAGTGGCCTTCCGGCCGAGCGCAGATTTCCAACCCGATGCGGACCAAGAGGCACCTCCCAGGGTCGTCAAAGCGAGGCAGCAGGTAATTCTGTCCGCAGGTGCTCTCGGAACACCGCAAATTCTGGAGAGGTCTGGAGTTGGCAAGCCTGAGGTTCTCTCACGCGCCGGAGTTCCGCTTGTCGCCTCCGTTCCGGGAGTGGGTGAGAATTACCTGGTAAGTTGCACCGCGAAGGCTTGTATCGAAAGGCATCAATCACTAAGTTCCCGCTATTTTAGGATCACCATATCATGCTTTACCCTTACAAGACCAGTGTCGGCCCCGACCAGACAATGGATGGGCTCTTCACAGGCCGTTTGAATGTCGCCGAGTTGATTTCCAAGAACGACCCGATCCTCAGCTGGAATGGTGTCGACGTGCAATGCAAGCTCAGGCCTACGGATGCTGATATCGCAAGTCTGGGCACTGAATTCCAGGCAGCGTGGGATAAAGACTTCAAGAACTCTCCCGACAAGCCTCTGATGATTATTTCCATTGTCAGCTGCTTCCCTGGAGATCCGTCCGGCGTGCCAGCAGGGCAATATATGGGCATCGCTACCTTCAGCACCCACCCGTTCTCCCGCGGCCGCATCCATATCACTGGTCCGAAGTTCGGCGACCCGTATGACTTCGACGCCGGATTCCTAGCGGATGAGAATGGCATCGATCAGAAGAAGCACTTCTGGATGTACAAGAAGCAGCGCGAGATCGTTCGCCGTATGGGGAACTTCGCCGGCGAGGTTGCCGCTGGCCACCCGGAATTCCCCAGCGGGTCCAAGGCCGCTACCACCGACGCTAAGGCTACCTCGGAGATCCAGGATATCGAATACACGCCGGAAGATGACCAGGCTATTGAGAAGTTTCTGAAGGAGCGTATCTCTACGACCTGGCACTCGATGGGCACGTGCAAGATGGCCCCTTTCAAGGATGGAGGCGTAGTGGACCCGAACCTCAACGTCTACGAAGTCCAGGGCCTAAAGATTGCTGATCTGAGCATCCCACCAAGCAATGTGGGATCTAACCCGTGCAGCGTGGCCATGGCCATTGGCGAAAAGGCCGCAGACATCATCATCCAGGAGCTCGGACTTGCAAAATAAGCACAAGAGACCAAAGGGTTGCCAGGTTACAATTCGTAGAATGCATCTAGTTTTCTTGACTTGGAAGTTTCAAGCCTTGTCATTTTCATTTGCGAATCCCATAAACAGTGTCATTGCGTTGTTCCAGAATCTGCCCATGTCGTTCTGGACGGAGATCTTATCAAATCTCTCTAAAGAGCCTCCTCCTCCATCCAAAGTACTGCATTCTCATTTGTTGGCAAACCAATCAAGGAGCATTATTGTATTTACACGTGAAGAATGAGTCTGCTCACTATTCTTAGCTCCTTTCCAGGGCAAATGCCCTGTATGTTGGCGCAGAACGCCTTTCATGCAGGTGTGTTGTGATCTGCGAGATAATAGGCTCCCGACCAGGCAGTACGAGATTGACAGCACAAGCCAAGCCAGGCTGTGAATCCCAATCATTCCTTCATACGGAGGGTGGTGCTCGCCAATAGACCCGTAATAATCTGCGGTTGGCCCAGCAAGTCTGTTGACCTGTCCTTGCTGGAAACCAACAGTTGCAGTACGTCCTTCATACACAGGTCCTCACCGGTCAAGACTTTTGGCATGCACCTCCCTAGAATGGAGCCCTGTGGTGGCACAGCCATAGAGGTTCACATCCCAGCGTCATATCGTGTATGGGTAGAAATGGTCCAACACCTGTCTCACCAGGTGGTATTCGAGTTACAGCAAAGGTCTCTGTTGGGGTGAAGACCAAGGATGGGTCCCACAGCATCGACAGGGAAGCTTCAGTTTACAAGGCCCCAATCAAGTATAAACCGACTTTCAGCATGTTCGATGAGACTTTCAGCTGCACTTCTGTCAGCGGCAGGGATCGCAAGTCGCCTCCAAGTTTGGACATACATAGTATATTGCCCAAGTCTACACAGTGCAGTATTGGGTTACTGGGATCTACGCCCCTGCATGGTACTTCCCATGGTACAGAGGGCTGACAGTAAGCATGGGTGGGGGGAAGTATTATGTACTTCGCCTTCTCGTCAGCAGATTCGATGTAACGATCAACAGACATCGTCGTCCTCTCAGCCCCCAACAATGTGAATCATCGTCTTTTTCACCGCTGAGGAGATGTTTGCTGTTGGTGCTTCTGTGCAACAATTTTCAGTTCGAAATGCGGGTTCATTGTTTGAAGCAAAAGCCGGGATTAGGTGTTGAGCTTGGATCTGACCGAGTCCGGGGACATAAAGGGGGTGAAGCATTGTACAAGTATTTGCCATTATTTACTTCCGCGACATTCGTCTCCCCGTATTGATAGATCAGCACTTCATATCTCTATATCTGTGGTGATAGCCGCAGGTGCCCAGTATTTGACAACTCTCTTGCCTCAACCACCACGCAATGCCTCTACAAGTTGACGGTAATGAGTCGGATGCAATCGCAATATGCGGATTTTCCATCAAGTTTCCCCAAGAGGCGACGTCTGCCGATGCTTTTTGGGAGATGATGGTCAGACGAAGATGTGCCATGACCGAATTTCCTGCAGACCGGATCAACCCTTCTGGATTCCAATCGAGCACTGAGAAAAGGAATAACACAGTAAGTCGCAGCTACTATTCTATCTCTCTTGTGAGCATCTGTCTCACAAGTGGTTTAGTTCTCAGTGAGAGGCGGGCATTTCATCAAAGAGGATCTCTCCGTCTTCGATGCGGATTTCTTCAACATCCCCCCTGCCGAGGCGGCAGCTATGGACCCTATGCAAAGATGGCTCCTGGAGGCGGCCTACCGGTCTCTTGAGAACGGTATGTTGTTAACACCAATCTCTCCTTGGTGCAGCCGTAGCTGATCATGACCACCAGCCGGGATACCAATGGAGGCCGTCTCTGGTAGCAATACCGGCGTATATACCGGCTGCTTCACCAACGACTACCTAATTCAACTCTATCGTGACCCAGAATGCACTCCAGCATATATGGCAACTGGAGTTGGTGCCAGTATGCTAGCAAATAGGATCAGCTGGTTTTTCAACCTCCACGGTCCTAGTATGGCTATAGATTCGGCGTGCTCGAGTGCCGCTACTGCTCTTGACCTGGCTTGTCAAGGATTGAAGACCGGATCCTGCGACCTGGTCAGCTTTCTCAACTTTTCTCAGATTTCAAATGACCCCAATCCGATGATTTCAAAAAAATTCTAACAATTTGATTTGTCTAGAGCATGGTTGCGGGCTGCAATCTCACGTTCGCCCCTGAGTTCTATCAGTCTATGTCGAATATGAACTTCCTCTCTCCCGACAGCCTCTGCTACTCTTTCGACGAACGTGCCAACGGGTATTCCCGTGGCGAGGGCATCGCGGTCATCGTTCTCAAAAGGCTTTCTGATGCGATGAAAGATGGCAATACTATTCGTGCAGTGATCCGTGCAACCGGCTGTAACGAAGATGGACGGACGGTGGGTATCACTCAGCCAAGCGGTCAGGCCCAAGAACGGTTAATCCGGGAGACATATCGTAAAGCAGCCCTATCAATGGCTCATACACGATACTTCGAAGCCCACGGCACAGGAACCCCCATTGGTGACCCTATTGAGGCGCTGGCGGTAGGCAGGGCGTTCAGCGACTTTCGATCGACATCCGATCCTCTCTATATGTAGGTGTCAACCCATCGTGACTTGAAATTCTAATGAACGCCGCTTATTTTCGTGTGCAGGGGAGCTGTAAAGTCTAATATCGGTCACCTTGAAGGCGCGAGTGCTTTGGCTGGGGTCATCAAAGCAGTGCTTGTCCTGGAAAAAGGCGTCATTCCGCCAAATGCGAATTTCGAGAAGCTCAATCCAAAGATCGATGATACTAGGTTGGGCCTTAAGGCAAGTGGATATTTTGAACCTATGATCTGCGACATCTCAATGTCGATTCTTTTGTTTTGCAATTTTACTAACCGAGATATATACAAACAGTTCCCAGAGAAATGCTACGATTGGCCGACACCAGGACTACGGAGGGCTTCGATCAACTCATTCGGATACGGCGGCTCTAATTCACATATCGTCCTGGACGATGCGTACAACTTCATGCGTCTGAGAGGTATGCAAGGAAGGCACTGTACAAATGTTTCCCTCGGCAGCTGTCCCATACCAAGATCCATGTCGTCTTCCTCGACGAGAACCCTGGGGCTGCCAGACTCGTTGGTGAGCCCCTGGGATTCCGGGCCAAACACTCTATCCTCTTCATCATCCTCATCTTCAGAGTCGCCCTGGTCGCTGGCGTGTTCGCAGGTGGAAAGATCTACTCACCTACGACCCAAACTCATTGTTTGGTCGGCTGGCGACGAGGATGGAATCGACAGACTTTCTAAAAGTTACGAGGACTATTTGTCAACAAGAGCAAGAGCAGAGAGAGGCCTAGAGACCACCTCTCTCCTAGACAATATGGCTTATACTCTTAACCACTGCAGAAGCCACCTCACCTGGAGATCCTTCGCCGTCTTGCAACCTCCATTGGCGCTACGGACTTTTCGATCCCATATATCACATCCAGTCCAAGCGCGAGCTCATGGGGCCAGGTTGGGCTTTGTTTTTACAGGACAGGGTGCGCAGTGGTTCGCTATGGGCAGAGAACTAATTTGCTACTCGTCTTTCAAGATGGATCTGGAAGCTGCGGATGCGTACCTGAAGAGGCTTGGCTGCACCTGGTCTGTATGTGGTACGTACCTATTTCGTTTCTCCAAGTTCCCTCCGTCACTACGAGA
Organism: Juglanconis oblonga; assembly: GCA_003012965.1. Lineage (NCBI taxonomy): Eukaryota > Fungi > Ascomycota > Sordariomycetes > Diaporthales > Juglanconidaceae > Juglanconis > Juglanconis oblonga. The sequence continues at coordinate 21,220 of MUZH01004325.1, read as the reverse complement.
GACGAGTTGACAAACTTTGGTGACATAGACGAGATGTCAAGATCAAGAAAGTTTTCCAAGATCGATGACCCGGAGATAAGCCAGACACTCTGCACCGTTTTGCAAGTAGCCTTGGTGAATCTGCTTCGCAGTGTCGGTATTCGGCCTCACGCCGTCGTGGGCCATTCCTCTGGTGAAATTGCGGCTGCGTGAGTTATCTTCAAGCTAAAATGAGGCAGTCGTTTATGCTGACCATAGTCATTCAGGTACGCTGCCGGGTTCCTCTCTGCGGAATCGGCCTGCAAGTTGGCCTATCTTAGAGGATTTTGTTCCGCTGAGGTTGTTGCGCAATCTCGCACATTGTCCAGTTCCATGGTTCGCGGCTCCATGCTATCAGTAGCATTGAGTAAAGACGACATACAAGTTCTCATTTCCAGCCTCAACCAAGGGAGCGAAGCATTTGGCTTAACGGTGGCCTGCGAGAACAGCCCACGAAACATAACTGTGGCTGGGGAAGAGTCCTTGATCAATCGATTAAAGGCGCTGCTAGACGAAAAGCAGGTTTTTGCTCGCAAGATCCGTGTGCCTGTTGCTTATCACTCAAGTCAGATGAAGGAATGCGCCGCCAAGTACGAATCTCTGATCGGGGATTTGAGCGGGCCAACTGAAAGCGTCAGGCACGAACAAGTCCGGATGATTTCGAGCGTGACGGGACGTTGTGCAGACGCAGACCAGCTGCTAAGCCCCTCTTACTGGTCCCAGAACATGGTGGCACCTGTGCAATTTTCTCTCGCACTGTCTGCTCTCTGTGCCAAGTCAACCATGGGCAGCGGCCTCGACGGGCAGCATGGAACCACTCCAGCCGTCGAGCATCTGATCGAACTCGGGCCACACTCAGCACTCCAAGGCCCGATTCGAGAGATTCTCACAGATCTAGGTGCGGATGGATCCATTGGCTACAGTTCTCTACTTAAAAGGGATCAACCGGCGGATACAACAATATTGCAACTGCTCGGACAGCTGTTTTGCAGAGGCATGAGGGTCAACCTAGCGAAGGTCAACCAGCTCGCTGATACCCCACCAGCGGGACCGAAGCCTAAGTTGCTGGTCGATCTACCTCACTACCCATTCAACCATTCAAGAAGTTACTGGCACGAGTCCCGCATCAGCCGGAATTTTCGACTGAGAGAGCAACCGCCATCTGACTTTCTGGGCGTGCGATCCAACAATTGGAGCCATGCTGAGCCAAGATGGCGCCATTTTATCAGGACGAATGAGCTGCCCTGGTCCCTTGACCATATCATCGACGGAAACATACTGTATCCAGCAGCTGGAATGCTGGTGATGGCCATTGAAGCTATCAGACAGATCACAGAAGGCAAGGACGTCGAAGGATATTCCCTTCACGACGTTGATCTTCTAAGCGCAATGGACTTGACCATCAACAAAGGGTGCATAGAGGTCGAGACCGCTCTTCGCGCAAAGAACGATCCCCACGACCGGATCGGGCTTCACTGCTACGACTTCACGATTAGCTCCTACAACTCCTTGAAGAACGACTGGACGTTGAATTGCCGGGGTATCGTCACCGCCGAGCTCTCGGCGGACTCAGACCAATGGTCAAAGCAAATGGTACAGGCTCAACGACAAAGTCTTGCGGATCCATTCTCCTCTGTTCTATCAAGCAAAGCTGGTAACGAGGTGGATGCGGATTACGTATATGCCTCCCTGAAGGACATTGGTCTCGAGTTCGGGCCTGCTTTCCAAGCAGCACAACACCAGCGGCATGACGATTCTCGGAGGCAGTCTGCTGCAGACATAGCACTTTTCAGATCATCCGACAGAGCCCCCGTGATCCACCCAGTATCCTTGGATGCGATGTTTCACCTGGCTCTCACCGCACTTACTTCCGGAGGCAGTCGGCGGATTGCTGCGCCCGTCCCTACCCGCATCAAGAATCTATGGCTGTCGAGCAAAGCACCTCTCAGCTACCCGGAACGAGATACCCTGAGAGCCTGCACCGAAGTCAACGAAATCAGCGACCGGGGCTTTACAAGCAGAGGCATCGCTCTGGATAGCTCAGACCACAGCGTTGTGGCTTGGTACGATGGTCTGAGCATGACGAACGTCACCAAAATGCCAACATCTCAATGGTCTCCGGATAGCACGTCCCAGATATACATGCGCATACAATGCAAGCCTACCCTGGATACATTGGAGCTAGCGGATATTTGTGCTCTGCTAGAGCGCTTGCATCCATCCCAGCCCGAGAACCCCGATCTCTGGGCAGAGCTGGGACTACTTGTCGAATTTTCTCTGATTGATCTACTCAACCATGTGGACACAACTCCCTCTTACATCAAGTGTGAGGATTGGAAACCTTGGAAGCGGTATTACTTGCGCTGGGCTCGGCACCACGTAGCCGAACGTACAGCAAGGCGTCCCCGACCAGATCTAGAGCTCAAGATGGCGAACGGCCATCTCGATGCAAAGGAGATGAAAGAGCGTCTTCGTAATATCAGTCCCACCGCAGATCTCATTATCACAGTAGCCTCGTACCTACGGAGGCTATTCGACGAGGACGCTAGCCCCCTGGAGGTCCTCCTCCGATCTGGAGTGCTCAAGGACTACTACAAGGAACTAGCCGCCCATACCACCGCCTCCCAGATAGCAAGTTATATCGACTTGTTAGCTCATCAGCATCCAGGCTTGAATATTCTCGAGGTTGGCGGAGGCACAGGAAGCGGCACTCGAAACTTCCTTCGTGCACTCAGCAGCATCCAGCACAAGGAGGACGATACGAAATCGACCAAACTGCTGCGCTGCAATCGGTACGAATTCACAGATGTATCGCAAACATTGGTGGATAGTGCACGTGTCGAGTTCGGGCACCAGTATCCGCAAATGAGCTTCGGAATGCTGGATATCGAGCGTGACTATGCAGACCAGGGTTTCCCAGACAACGAGTATGATATTTTACTGGCTGTTCAAGTACTACATATTACCAGCGATCTGAAAGCCGCTCTCCGACGTGCTCGAAAATCCCTCAAACTCGGAGGCAAGCTAATCCTGCAAGAGTCACTCAACCCTTCAGGCGGGATCTTGAGCTTCATCTTTGGGTTCTTCCCCGGATGGTGGCTAGGCGTGGACGATGGACGTACCTTGGCCCCGAGTATCGCTCTCAAAACTTGGGATTCTCTACTCAGAGAACTCGGGTTCTCCGGCATCGAGCTTGTGCGTGAGTTCGGAGAGAACACTGACTATCATGTAGGCTGGATCGTGTCTACTGCCGTAGATGCGAAGCCTACAGCCAGCCTTCCAGCCCTCAAACGAAGAGCGCTTATAGTGGTTCGTGATACAAGTTCAGAGGCGACCAGCGTTCTGCTGAAGGGATTTGCCGCTTCTTTGGCCCAAGACCTCGGCGTGTTGCCGGAGGTTATGACTATCACAAAGGCAACCACTGCCCAGCAAAAGCAGGGTGGGGACGATCTCCTTGTTCTTCTCGTTGATTACGAGGAGACGATTCCTTCACTTCTTGATGCTACTAGATGGCGGCAACTGCAAGGTTTATTGCAGAGATATGACAACGTGCTCTGGGTTTCATCCGGCGGCGGCCGCGCAGCTGACCCCAATCACGGCATTCTCGATGGTCTTCTCCGGACGCTGCGGCATGAGCAACCCGATAGACATCTGGTCTCGGTTGCTCTAGACGGAGCTGACTCAATCTCGGCGAGGATCTCGCACCTATCCAAGGTCGTCAAGATTATGGCTGCCAAGGGCCGCGACGAGCAATACGAACAGGAGTACATCGCGCTCGACGGTCTGCTACACACCCGACGACTGGTAGAGGCGGGTGATCTGGGTAAGAGAATCGAGAAAAAGCTGGAGCCTTACCAGATTGTTTCGGCACCTTGCGATGGAAGCATCTGCTTCGGCCTCGCGCTCGACTCGCCGGACACCGGTCTACCCCAGTTGCCACACTACGTCGAGGTGGGACAGCCAAAGGCTACACTAGAAGGAGACGAGGTCGAGGTCCTTGTCAGAAGCTTGATGCTCAAATCTCGGGAGAACACCATCGTCTGGCGTTGCTGCTCCGGAATCGTTCAGAACGCAGGGCCCAGTGCGCGTTTCAAACGTGGGGACCGCGTGTTCACTATGACCCAGCCTCCAACCGCAGCGTGCTCCCATGTCGTGGTTCCCTCGCAGGCAGTGGTGAATATTCCCATTGACTTGTCGTTTGAAGCAGCATGCTTCAGGATGACTCCTTTGGTGGTCGCCTTCCACACGGTGTGTGAGCTGGGACAGCTCCTACCTGGGGTGTCTGTCTTGGTTCAGAACGGTGCCACGACTTTCGGTCAGGCTATGCTCCGGGTAATTGCTGATTATGGAGTATCCGCCAGTAATGTCTGGACAACGGCTGCCAATGAGGAGGAGATGAAGTCAATCTCGACGACGCTCAAGATTCCATCCGACCACATCATGCCGGCGACCTGGCTTGACAACAGCACGATTCTGGCCCCTCAGTGGAGAGCCAAGTTTGACATTGTGCTTATGGCAGAAGTGCCAAAGACAGTAAATTTCATGTCTTGCATAAAGACTCATGGGCGGGTGATCATCGTGGAAACTCGCTCTAACTTGTCGAGAAGCTGTGCTCAGTTCGCAAATGCCGCCACGCTCTCGAAGGTGTGTTTTTCCATGGTGGACCCAGAGGGATTTGTACCGACCACGGCAGCGCTATGCTATGCCACAGATCAATGCCAGAAAACGACGTCAGGGCAACTAGAACACTGCAAAGTCTTCCGCGCTTCCTCTATCGGTGAAGCTCACGAGTCATCGAAGACGGCGACAGACCACGAGACTGTGGTGATTAGTTTCGACGACGCTACCACCGTTGACGTACGGAGATCCCAGGGAGTGCCCAACGGCTCACTTCTCAACCCAGCGGCAACCTATGTCATCGCAGGTGGGCTGGGTGGTCTCGGCCGGGCAGTATCACAATGGGTGGTTCGAAAGGGGGCACGCTACCTCATTTTGATATCTCGCACCGGCCCGAAAACGGCGAGAGCGAGAGAAGTACTGTCTAAGCTGAGGAAGGAGGGCGCTTATATCGAAACACCGTGCTGTGACATAAGCGATGAAAAGTCTCTGAGAGATGTCATCGCTAGCTGCTCTGAGAGGTTTCCACCCATTGTAGGGTGCATTCAGGCGTCAATGGTCTTGAAGGTATAGATAAGAAACTTGAAAAACATGCGAGCCCTTCCAAAATGGTCCACTGATTCTCTTTCTAGGAATGCTTATTTGATGAGCTGAAATTTGAAGATTGGAACTCGGCAGTCGCCCCGAAGGTCATAGGCTCGTGGAATCTCCATACCTGCTTGCCATCGGGTCTCGATTTCTTCATACTACTATCCTCGATTATGGGTATCGTGGGAACAAAGAAGCTTGCAGGCTACAACGCAGGCAATACATATCAAGCCGCACTGGCTAGGTATCGTCAGTCACTTGGCGAGCACGCCGTCTGCGTGGATCTGGGAGGAGTCGCCGACCAAGGCTACGTGGCCGAAAACAGCCAACTGAAAAATGTGATCTTCCAGAGGAACAAGCACATCTTACCAGTTGCGATGGCCGAGGTTCATGCCTTGCTGGAAACTTGCTGCTTGCCGATGGGAACTCATCCCGGCTCTGGGGGTGACCAGGACCCTGAGGTGATCATGGGTCTCATCCCGCCTGCTTACTGGAAGCACAAGGTCGATCTGGTGCCGTTCACGATGAGGCAGCCATTCTGGGGCCATCTGAATCACCTCCCCCTGCTAGGCCAACCAGATGGTCTAGACACCACGCATCATGCCAACATGGAGCGGATGGTAAAACGAAAGCGCGCCCTGGACTTGGTCCGAACGCTCTCGTCTGCAAAAATCGGCGACGACTACAATCTCGACGAGGTGGCAATAATCGTGAGTGGAGCACTGGAGGAGCAGATCGCTGAAATTCTGGGCATAGCGGAGAAGCGTCTTGACCCTGAGGCATTTTTGAATGCTTCTGGTATCGATTCGCTCTCTGCAATTGACCTGCGGGACTGGGTGCGCAGAGTGTTTGGCGTGGAAATGACGGTATTCGAGATCCTGGAGGGGGCGACGCTGCAGAGTGCTGGCTTATCCGTTGCGCAGAAGCTCCAAGCTACTTGGACTGCAAAGACCTGGGGTTGACAGTATCATGAAGGGGGAAATAGGTAAGGTAATCATTCATTTGGCGTCTCCAGGCTTCTCCATTATGTATTGTACGAAGAGAATGGTGGAGTGAGAGATTCTCTACTCTTACGACACGGGACGGGACGGAAGCGGAGAAAATATTAGTCCTTACGCCTTGGCGTTGTGCGTACTACCTCTCGACAGGAATCTTTTTCTCTTGTTGTGATGTTGCTAAAGCAGTTGATTTTGCGGGACGGGAGGGGGCACCTTATTCACTCTTTAAGCGCCCCCCCCCCCAACCAACCAACAATGTTGGCACACCGTTTGACAGGTCAAGCACCACTTCTCATTCTCCAGAAAAAATCTACATTCTTGCCATGGTCTTGACAGAGGAAGCTGTCCTCGATAGCCGCCGTTAAGAGACAATCCTATCAGGCCACCCTCACGACCTTATCTACCCTTGATGTCCCCTCCAGAGAACCCTCACCGTGAACGGAACCACGACCTCTGCGTAGATAGCTATCTTCATGGGCGTCAACTGCGCTTGTCCGCCTCCGTCTCTACCCAATGATCAGTTATGCTCCCTGCCGTTGCTCGTCCAGGATCCTCCACATCTACCTCCCCTGGAATTTCTCCCTCCACCCGCCCTTCTCAAACAACCACACCGCCTCGGTCGCATACGCCCTACTGCCCCTATGCCCCGAGCCCTCTGGCACCTCCGCTGCCTCGAGCAAACTATCCATCACCCTGTTCTCCTGGCAACTCCTCCAGATCCCCTTGGCGACCTCCGCGTCACCACCTCCCCACTCCCCCTTCCCCAAGCGGAACAATATCCGTCCCAAGGTCTGAAACGCAACACACCTCTGCGCTGGCACCGCACTCCGTGCCAGCCGGCCCAACTCGGCGATGGTATACCCCGCTGCCTCGGGGGCCTCGCCATGATGGTGCAGGCCCTTGGAGACGGGTATGCTCCGGCTCTTGGAGGGTGCGAGAAGCCGGCCTTTAAAGTCAAAGCGCAGCGAGGAGATGGAGAGCGAGGTCTGGCCTGGGTAGTAGGGCGACTCGCGGTCGGCGGCGGAGTCGGGCGTTGGTATGGGCGCCATCCAGGCGAGCTTGGAGGGATCTGCGGGCAGGTTGGGGAAGTATTTCTCGTGGAGCGTCTCGAGGAAGTTGGGGTCTGCGGGGTCGAGGTCAGGAAGTGCCTTGGGTTGGGGGAAATGGGTTGTGTTGGCGGCGAAGGTGTCGTCGTGAGTGGAGGGAGGTGGTTGCGAGGTCGCCTCGAAGAGATCGGCTGGTGGCTCTAGCGGAGCGGCGTCTTCGTCGAAACGGACAGTCTTTCGAGGCTTGTCGGTCTTCTCTGGAGGTGGAGGTGGAGCTGTGGTTGTATCATCTATCACGATAGCGGGCGCATCCTCTGGCTTGATGGGTTCGGCCTTCGCAGGGTCTGCCTCGTATGGCTCATCGAAGACGGAAACGGAGGTAGGCTCATCGATATTGGCTCTTCTCAACAGCATCTGGAGTATGGAAGGGTCCAGATTCTCCAACAACTCCCGCCGCTGCTCCTCAATCTGCTCTGGTGACATGGACGCCAACATGTTGTTGACCTCTTGGTCGATCACCATCTTCTCTTGTGATGCGCCGGTGGCAGGTTGTCGAGATGGTTGAGCTGGTGCAGCTTCAGGACGCTGTTGCGACCTCGGGACATCTTGACGGTCTGAGGAGGTGCCACTTGCACCTTGTCGCTGTTGCTTGAAGGCTGATGTTCTGATACGCTTCTTGTGCTCTGGGAAACCGTTGGCCTTTGGTTGAGGGAAGCTTGGCGTTTTGGTCGTGCCCACCTCTTTCTCTTTGATGTCGGCAATGAAATCCATGATGGCTTGTGGGAAGCTTCAAAAAATTGTATGACAGGGAGGGAAGGAAAAGTTTCGTTGCTTCTGCCAGAATGATGATGCCTGCCACATCCCAGCCTGCGCCAAGCGCCGAGCAGGCTAAGCTCGATCCGGTATGCTTAAAGTTAGCAAGCGGGACTGCCACCCGCATTAGCGCCGATCTTGACGGACCTAACGTGGGTGTGTCCTTATAAGAAGACCCTGGCAAGGAAACAAATTCAGTGGTTCTTTGCTGTGAGGCTTGACTCGGACGGAGTGCCAGAGGGGCTTGCTGGGAAAAAGTGCCCTCTGAGGCAATTCATGGTCTTGTGTAAAATATTTCGATCTGTCGGACACTTTTGTCCAGATTGCTGGTACTCTACTCCGCACAGTACGGGCTGGATGGGGCCGCCCGCTGCCTCCATCTCTCCAACACGATTTGGGACTGTGCGAAGACACCGTTCATAAGATTTTCAGCCAACGGCCCAAAGCCTGAAAATCAACTGCACCCCGAAGAGATATGCACTCAGGTTGGCGAGGTTGACGACTTTGTCCTTCTAGTTGATCTGCCGAACGCGCATGGAATGGGGAAATGCCTGGCCCCTCAACTTTGATATATAAGGCCCCCACGAACAGGTGGCAGCAATCTACCTAGATGCCGCTTCATCTGAGGAGGGTACGAAAATGTCGGTCCTTCCCAGGGGCAGCTCGCGCCCATAGTTGTCGCGAATCATACATGTTTGGGTAAGTGAGGTTCACCAGCATTACACGAAGATATTGTCTCGCTGCTCCTTCTACGATGACTTCAGCCTAATCGTCCTCAACTACGACCCCAAGCTCCCAACCGTCCACTCCCCCACCATCATCGACGTGCCCGGCAACACGCTCACCTACGGCGGAGGGATGCAGAAGCTTGCTTAGGACCGGCACGGGCAATGGCTTGTCACGTTCCAGAGCGACGGTTGGACGTCGCGAAGGGAGAAGTAAAAGTACCCGAGGGCTCTCGGGCATGAGGTTGTTGTGAACCCTGCTTACGAGGGTTGCTGTATGTCTGTGTCTGTTGCTGTTCTGGATCTGTACAAGATTGCCTAGTCAGTCCACTTTCCTTTTCAGCTAATCGGGCCTGGACACGACTCAAGACCTCGACCAGGTGGGTTGATTGCCTTGAGTAGATGATGCAGATGGACCTCGGAAACGCACGCCTGGTTCTGAAACTCCCTGAGAGGCAAGGTTCCCCTACTGCCCTTCGGCTTTTTATAATCTGCTGCAGCATCGGATTGTCATGTCACACGGCAGATGACCAGCAACTTAGAACTGAGCCGCGTCTGCGCATCATGCCACAATGAGCCCCCAAGACAGGATGTACCTACAACCTCCGTAGTAGAGGTTTGATACGTCCAGAGTGTGCGTTTACCATGAAGTAGGTGGATGAATTTCGCAAGATGAAACAGAGCATGGATGGTGCCATGAACTTCGGATGTTTTTGATGTGGCGAGGAGATTCCATTCGAAACCGAACGGATGGGCCCAGAAGACTGGACGACCCGAGGTGGACGGCAGTCGGGAAGGAGTGCAAGGGCCAGCTGTTCTCGGGAGTGGCCCTGCGAGGCTGGAAGTACCGACAGGGGTGTGACTACCGCCTCGAGTTCAATGTTCTCTTCTGGATTCATCAACAATATGACTATGCAAGCTTATTATTGGTGTTTAAATCTATGTATCATTTTCCATGAGTTATGCTCTTGCTGGACAGTGCCTGGTCACCAAGGGCCCAGATATCCAATTCCCTCAGTGAGATTGTGCGCTATTCATCACTGCCAAGAGCATTTCAGCTATTGTGGTGCATATACACAATCATCTTCGTCGTATGAACCTTGGAAGCTGATCATGGAAGCTATCCCACTTTACATCTTCACAGTTCAGAGGACAGATTCTCATCAATGTCACAGCCTTGAACTATGTAAGCCCAATTTGGCGTATTCTGGAAGAATTGACCCCTCCACTGCTGCAGACTCCATAGTCCGTTCAAACTTCACCATCCATCGTCATCTAAAATTACCTAGGTACCGTAGCCTGGCAATGTTAACCACTCCCTCCCCGTCGAAGAACTGTAAGGAGCTCCAGCACTTACTTTGGTATAAGGCCGATTTTTATCCCCACTTGCCAGGTCGCTGTGGCCCGTGTATTACGGTGTGTTAAGTCACTTTTCGCCGAACTGGCTACCAGAAGTACCAGTGGATCCGGCTCCACGTAATTGCGCCGAATTGAGCATAGGGGAAATAAATGCCCATCAGACCTAGTAGGTAATGATGGTACGGGCATTCTGGTTCGGTATTTGCTGGATTTCGGACATCCATAGTGACGACCACGTTAGCCCGATCTGGCAGTGAACAGACCCAGCATATACTGAAATCGGCTAGCGTATCAGGACTTCCAGGATCACGCAGTACCATGGTAGACCCCCCTCCTCTTCCCCAAAAATACCTGACAGGAAGCTATTTAGAACATAGGCCCGAAATACAGTACAAATACGGCTCTAAGCTGCAATTTAAAATATCAGTTTAAGGGCCATAATACCGTGTCTGGTAAGTACCAGCACATTGCGGGCGTGCGAATTTCCTATTAGGACACGCCCGGCGACATTCCCCAAGACACGTTCGCCTTTGTTCGATGGAATGGTAAATGTGCGGACTCTCTGGGAGGTGCTCCACCCTCTCTCTCTTTGGACATGGTTGGGAGGCATGTTTGCATGGAATAGCTGACACAGCACTCGACCACAACACGACGACGTGGTGGAGTGGCAGGTTGGACAGCGCGGAAGGAACATTATTCCGCCGGGAAGCGATGGAAAGAACTTTGGAGGAAGACGACATGGCCAGGGATCGATTGTTGACCACAGTATCCCTTTCGCAGCAAAGCAAGACCTGCGTGGATCGGCAACGGCCGCGGGCATTACATAATTCTCGTGTCGGTTATGCTGGCTATTCCCACGCCCGCGGGTGAAGGGTGAGAGGCATGCTCCGAACTATGCATGTGGCCAAGGCTGAGATGGTCCCTGGCAGCCTGGCAGCGGGAAAAGGAAGGCAAAGTGAGATTTGCTGGTGCAACCCAGTTCTTTGGGTGGGGCCTCCTTGTCTTGCATGTTTTGTGCGGCTATCTCTCCGGCTGGCAATTTGGGATGTTCCCTTGGGAGTTGCTCTTTTGCCGACAGTGACTTTTAGTTGCATCTGTTGTCTTGCCCCCTTGCCCCCTTTCCACCCTTTGCTGAGAGTTCGTGGTGATGTGTGCCCACCCACGCACACCCACTCACCCAGCCCTGCCAGCTGAAGAGCATGTATTGAAAGTCCTCGGCCATGTATCCTAATGTTCCCCCATACTCTGTGGCCTGGTCCCATGTCCCTGGGTGGTGGCTCCTTGGCTCCTCGCCCCCTTGCTCCCGCCGTGATCTGGTGGTAGGTATGCTGGCTGGCTGGCTGGCTGGTGGTTTGGTGGTTTGGTCTTTCTTGGTCCTCTTGTCCATCAGCCAACCCGAGTTGGTCAAGCCGAGCTGTCACTCGGAACTCACTCACATTCTCTCTCGGTGGCCCCCCGTCGCCCTAGCCTTGATGGTTCCTTGGTGGTTTTACCCTCGTATGCGTGTTTAATAACATTTCCCCGTCTGTCTGGTGTCTCTATCCGGAGGCAGTCTGATGGTGGTCAGGCCCCCGGTTTTCCCTGCTTGACCTGTTCCATTTCGATTTGATCCATCCCACGCTTGCCAGAAATTCGCATGTTCCCGGCCAAAACGTAACCATCTCCAATCTCGATTTTTTCCAAACCTCGCCCGCCTCCCCTTCTCACCATTTCCCAAACTTCTCCCACTTTCCCACCACCACAATCATCACCCATTTTTGGTGTGTTCTGCACCCATTTCATCAACAACTTGTCGCGCATTCCCGTCTGCATCTCAAAAAGACCATCGTCCGATTCCGCACATTCTGCTGAATTGGTTTCTATTGTTCTTTTCGCCATTCGCCCCTTCGTCTGACGGCCTTTTTCGCATCTGCATCCGCGCCAGACGGGGTGGACAGTCTGCAGTTCGGGTCGTTGTGAGGTTATTCGGAGCCGGGACCATCGACCATCGACCATCGCAGGGCCCAAACGGGAAACTCCACACTCTTGCCTGCCTGCCCTCAACCCGTCCGACCTGCCTCCGCCACGTCTGGACCACCGGGTGTCCCACCTCCGTTCCCACCTCCATTCTCACTAACAACGTACCCCGCCCTTGTACCCCAAATTGCCTTACTTCACTGTTAAGGTGCATTACTTATCACTTCACCACCCTATTCACAGGACGATCATTTCCTCTGTGGGCCTATATTCCTTTTTTTCCTCTTTCCCTTCCCCTTGGGAATAAGGCATTGTTGTATGTTCAATTTGTAGAAAGTGTTTCTCTCTTCTCTCTCTCTCTCTCTTTCTTTCTTTTTTTTACTTGTGTCAACCATAGACACACCAAACGGACATCAACGACTTTTATCTTCTTGTTGGACTATTCCTACAAAGAACCACCTGAATCTTGAGCCACCTGAATCTTCAGCAACCAACAGAACTTCCTCCCCCAACGAGTCCACGACCACACCACGATTTCGACTACAACACCATTCCCGTACCGACATCTCACATGCTTACCGGAGTTGAATACCACCTTCCGTCAACCACAACCACAACTTAGTAATACCATCACCAACCCTCGACTGTCGACGGCTTAGCGCACCGCACCGCACCACACCACGTCTGTGCCTAGGAGTACCTGTGACTTGTCGTGTTGCAGTTGCAGTTGCACTTGCACTTGCACTTGCACTTGCAGTCGCAGTCGCAGTCGCAGTCGCAGTCGCAGGGGACCCGGATCCGTTGCATGGACCTGAAGCTCCGCGGTGGGGACATGACCATGCGGGCATTTAGCTCTTCACCCACTTCCCTGTCGTCACCTCCCGCGAGCTTAGGTAGCAATCCAGCCTCGCCCTCCCACCTCAACCTCAACCTCGGCCGCGCCAATATTGATATGGACGAGATTGTCGTCGACACTGCTGGTGGTCCGAGATTTGGCGTCATGGCGCCTCCACAGCCCCCTCCCCCCGATGTGCCCCTGACCGCCGCCGGCCTGCCGAGGAAGAAGCCCGGCCGGAAGCCCGGCAGCACCGTCAAACCCAAGGAGCCCAAGCTCAACCCGGATGGCACTCCTGTTATCGAGGCTCCCAAGGTTAGGAAGCCGCGCAAGCCTAGAGATCCCAATGCGCCCCCAATCCAGCGCAAACGAAAAGCTGCCACCCAGGACACCGACACCGAGCAGTCCAATGCCCTCCGCGGTGGAGTGGCCATGGGCCAACAGCAGCAGCAGCCACAACAGCAGCAGCAGCCGCCGCAGCAGCAGCCGCAGCAGCAGCCGCCGACGCCCAATATTACCGAGCTGGCCTCAATGCGCATGGAGGTGGATTCCCTCCCACCTGCAGCTGCTGCAGCCAACACCACCACTCAGCAACCGCAGCCCAACCCGGCAAAGGTGCCAAAACGCGAGGGCATCATGTCTTTGTTGAATGATGACTGCCCACCCCCGCCTGCGCCTGCCGCCCCGGTCAGAATGGCGTTTGACCCTGTGCGCTCTTCCTCCAGCTATGACCCTGTCCGCGAGACAATGGTCACCCGTGACCCTTATGGCACCGCGGGTTTGTCTTCTCCTCGTGCCCCCAGCCAGATGCCCAACCGAGCCAGTGCATCGCCATCCATATCAAGTTTGGTCGATCCACCCGTCGCCCCCCAGGTCGTCTCGCCTACACCTGGCCACGCATCCTTCACCTCGCAGTCTCGCTTCCAGGAGCCGTCCTCTCTGCCAGCGTCGCCCTCCCAGCCTGCGCGCAAGGACCTTCCCAACCTGTCCGGTGTCGCACCCAAGTCGGCCACCGTCGAGATCAAGAGGTCCGCGCCACCTCCGATGCCACAGCCCCCCAAAGCCACCGAGTCCTCCAAGGCGAACGCATCCCACAACCCCATGGCACCCCCGGCTACCATGCCTGCCCCCTCGAAGAAGATCGCCGCCGTGCAGGCCCAGACGCGTAAGGAGAAGAAGGCCTCCTCCTCCTCCTCCTCCCCCAAGATGGGCAGCCTCAAAAACGCCCTCCCCGACATCCCACCCCTGCCTGGCACCTCGAGCGACCGCTCCATCCTTGACTTCGGCAAGGCGGCCCCTGGCGAGGAGATGGAGACGCCCTCGATCGTGATCAACATCCCGCTTAACGGCGAGTCCAACAAGTACATCAATTTCATGCGCCTCGCCGAGGAGACGTATGGCTGGGACGCCCTTCACCCGCGCCAAGCGGCCGACCGCGAGCGCAAGGCCCGAATCGCCGCGGCGTCGGCCGCACTCGAGAAGCAGCAGTCCCGTGGCGACGGCGAGGAGGAGCAAGAGGACCCGGCGAGCGACGGCGCCGACAGCGACGAGAACGGAGACGACTCCAACGTCGAGATGGGTGGCATGGGCAACGCGCCGACGAGCGGCGCCGAGGCGGTCGCGCCGGATCCGGAGAAGCCCAAGCGCAGGAGGCGCAACTGGCGTGAGGACGAGTACGACAAGCAGGATGATTTCGTGGACGACTCGGAGATGCTGTGGGAGGAGCAGGCGGCGGCTGTCAAGGACGGCTTCTTCGTCTACAGTGGTCCGCTTGTTCCTGAGGTGCCCAAACCTCCTGCTAAGTATGTTCTCCCCCCCCCCCCCCCCCNNGCCCCTTTCCCTTCTCACACAAATGCTAACAACTTGTCCAATAGCGACGGTCCAGCGAAGCGCGGCCGAGGTGGTCGGCGTGGCGGTGGCCCCGGCTCTCGCGGAGGCCGAGGCGGCGGCGAGGGCGGGCGCGGACGTGGTGGTGGGCCGGGCTCCCGCGGCGGCACGACGACGCGCAAGCCACGCATCACAAAGCTCGAGAAGCAGCGCATGGAGAGTGAGAAGGCCGAGCGCGAGAACATGGCCAAGGCGGTGGCGGGCGGTGGCAGCAGCAGCAGCAGCAGCAACTCGACGACGACCGCAAGCAACGCGGGCTCGTACGGGCTGCTCATGCCGAGCGGCGTGCCGTCGTTGTCCGCTGGGCTGGGCACGGGCGTTCTTGTGAACCAGTAGGATGGTGGCCGATAACGCTTTCTCGGGCGAGGGATGTGGACGAGGGCCTCTCAGGTGCGAACGCGTCATCAGGTCCTCCGCTGCTGGGGGCGTCGTCGTCCTCGCCTATGAATTTCACGATGGGCCGAGGAACACTGTACCGACGATGAGGTTGTTTTGTTCATGAGATGGATGGCACAGTATGCGAGTGCGGGCGGCATTGATTTCCATCGTCAACGGCATCAGCATGGGTATCAATCGCGCCGCAATTCAGCAGGGGAGAGAAAGAGGATGTCAACAAGGGACATCCTTAAGTGAACGGAGTCGGCGTTTTCATCACCAAATCATGTTTCGAGGAAGACAGCATGGGAGTTGCATGGTCTACCAAGACTACGCCTCGTCTGCAGCATCAGTTACGAAAGAATCGTTGGGCGCTTTTATGACGGGGGCTCTTTTTTCACGGCATCAGGATGGATGGATGGATGGATGGATGGTAACGGGTTGATATTTCAATTTGCGACGGATGAGAGATGGGGGACGAGAGAAGGTGCCCGGAGAGAGATATCGGTATTGTTTAATACTCGTGTCTTTTTCCTCAGCGCGCGGAAGGGGTTTGAGGTTTCGCAATTGCAACGAACAGGTCATACTCAGCTTGTCTCTGTGGCTATGTACCTAGGTAGCTTGAAGGTGGCTTAGCTTGGCAGAAGAAGTTCAAAATATGTCGCACCTTACTTATATTTGCTGTGGTTCTTATATTTGCTGTGGTTATGCTCGTGCGTGGGGATGATTTTCTCTTGGGGGAGGGGGATGCCAGGGGCAGGGGAGTAAGAAGGCTACCAGGCAAGCCAGGTTACTTGCCGACACGGCAACGGCCTGAGCGCGGCCGGCAAGGAACCAGGGAGAGCTTGTGCAATGCCGAGCTTGAGGCAGGAGGGGCCCCGCAGGCGCGTCAACAAGGGCAGCTCTTTCCTGCCTTTACGCGGCTGCATACCTGCATATATTATTATTACGCCGCTGCGGGTCTGGCCATCGAACTCGACTTGCTTGACCTGCACGTACGCACGCCTTTGTGTGATCGATTGATTTCTTTTCATGGTTGGAACAAGCACGCTTATTTCATTGACGGTCTGATCGGACTCTGGCGCGGGGGCCCTCTTGCCTTTCTACCATAGTATCTCACCAACAATCTGTCTTGCGCCTCGTCCTTGCGCGTCGCGTCGCATTTTTTTTTTCCAGATCTAACTTGCACAACTCTCGACCTCTCTCTTTCTACCCAAGGTCAATCAAATCCAACGACCTCACCTGACGAACCCCAACCGCCTCTCTTGATCCCGAGCCTTGACTGTCTTGTTCACTTTTATGCTCATCGCGCGAACAACAACGGCCAGCCAAGCCCAGCCCCAACCAAAAGTTCACCCACGAACCTCCTCCCCTCCCCCACCCGGCGAGGAAACCAGGCCGACGACCATGGACGACAAAGCCCTCGAGGCGGCGCTCGTCGCGACGGTGCGCGAGCTCTTCTCCGGTCCGGACCGCGAGCAGCTGTCGGTGAATAACGTGCGCAAGCAGGTCGAGGAGAAGGAGCGGCTGGAGAGCGGGTTCTTTGGGAGCGCGGAGTGGAAGGGGAGGTCGAAGGGGATTATCAAGGAGATTGTGGTACGTGCTGTGTACGAGATGTCACTCTCTGCTACTTTGGCGCCTTTTTGTTCTCTCGGTTTTTGCTTTCTCTCCACACACACACACACACACACATACCTTGCCCCCCGTTTGCGAATGGGATGGGATGGGATGGGATTGGATGAGATGGATGGACGGGAGCTAATGTTTGTTGTTGTGTGCGCAGGACGAACTCATGGCGGCTGAGAAGGCTGGCGCCGCGGCTCCATCTTCGCAGATCACACCCCCCGAGGAGGAGGATAAACAGAAACCCAAGGGAAAGAGGGCACAGAAGAATGGCGCGAAGGCTGCACCCAAGAAAAAGGCTGCACCCAAGAAGAAGCCTGCCCCCAAGAAGAAGCCTGCCCCGAAAAAGAAACAGAAGAAGCCGAAGGACGAGTCCGAAGAGTCAGAGCTTAGTGAACTCAGCGAAGAGCCCAGCCCTACCGAAGACGAAGAGGAGGAAGAGGACTTCAGCGAAGAGGAGGTTAAGCCCAAGAAGAAGGCGCCGCCCAAGAAGAGCAAGCCTGGAGCACGCGGGCGCAAACGGAAGGCGGCGGAGTCGGATGACGAAGAGGACAAGGACGAGGTGGAGGTGTCGGAGGGAATCGAGGTCTCCACCACTACCACTGCGAAGAAGGCCGACTCGCCGCTGTCGGTCCTGCCCAAGAGCGAGATCGCGGGTTCTAAGACTCCTGCGGTCGTATCCA
Source organism: Juglanconis oblonga (assembly GCA_003012965.1). Taxonomy (NCBI): domain Eukaryota; kingdom Fungi; phylum Ascomycota; class Sordariomycetes; order Diaporthales; family Juglanconidaceae; genus Juglanconis; species Juglanconis oblonga. The sequence continues at coordinate 3,697 of MUZH01004325.1, read as the reverse complement.
AGGACGACGATAGCAGCGAGTTGTCTTCTATCGTCGACGACGAACCCCCGCCAACGAAGAAGCGCAAGTCTGTGGAGCCGCCGGCACCCACGAAGACCAATGATGGTGGTGACTCGAGCAGCGAGTTGTCATCTGTGATAGACGACATGCCCCCGCCCAAGAAACGCAAGTCCAAGTCCACAGCCGACAAGAAAGAGAAGAAAGCCCCCGCCAAAGCCCGCAAGCCCTCGGGCGAGGATTTGTCACCGGACGACGCGGAGATCAAGAAGCTGCAGGGCCACCTTCTGAAGTGCGGCGTGCGCAAGATCTGGGGCATCGAGCTCAAGAAGTACGGCGACGACATGAAGGCCAAGATCCGCCACCTGCGGGATCTGCTGAAGGAGATCGGCATGGATGGGCGGTTTAGCGAGTCGAAGGCGCGGGAGATCAAGGAGAGGCGGGAGTTGGCGAAGGAGCTGGAGGCGGTGAATGAGATGAATGATCTGTGGGGGTCGGAGGGTCGCCGGGCGAGGAGGGGCGCGGCGCCGAAGAAGAGCTTGAGGGAGGAGAGTGGAGATGAGGACGAGGGGGAGGGTGAGGACGACGTTGAGGGTGGGCGCGGGGAGAAGAAAGAAAAGATGGCGTTTGGTGGGGGTGCGAATGACGAGGAGGACGAGGATGAGGATAGTGATGCGCCCAAGGGCAATGCGCGGCGCAAGAAGGTCAGGCCCGAGTTGGCGTTCTTGGGGGACGATGATAGTGACTCTGACTGATGGGGACGTCACTGCGGCAATGGGCATGCATTTGATTGACTTCAGTTGGATTGACTTGGTTGGGTTGGTTTAGTTGGATTGATTTCTGTCATCAGACTGGACAGGCAGGCCATTTTGATGGTCTGGTTTTGTCGCTTGACAGATGAAGAGAGGAAGGGAGAAGCGCTCGTTGCCATGTCCATCTGCGCCTTGCTTTCTTTCCTCTTGGGAGCGTGTACTCTATCATAGCCAGTGCGAGCATAACACCTTGACGAGATTGACCGTCATGAACACCACGAGTGCGACCGAATTATGATTCCGAAGAATAATTCATTACACTCCATCCCGTACCGGCCGAGCCCGTTTCTTTGGTGTTGTCGGGATGTGTCGCTCATCTCGTAGCATTCATCCTCTGCGCGATCAAGCTGAAGACGGCGACGGAGCCCATGAAGAGGACTGCGTTGTAGAACTAGGTCTCACAGTCAGCAACTGTGTCATGACTGAGAGAGGAAGGGTGAGTATGTAAGTTCGGAAAAGGGGATTGGACATCAGGTGCAGAAGGGAAACGAGGGGACGGACAGCTTTCCGGGAGACCTCCCTCTCCTCGTCGTCGCTTCGGGCTTCGATGAAGAGCCGCCGTAGGTTGGGGAAGTTGGCCTGGACGGGGATGGTACGGGTCAGTCAGTTTTGGGAGGGAAGAGGAAGAAGAAGGATGTACCATCCTGTTGTAATGAGTGGCTGGATGAAAGGGAAGTTGTTCAAGTTGTGATAGATGCTTTGGTGGTCTGTGAATCCTGCCCTTCACAAGAGTGACGGCTTATGATCGGTGCGCCGGACGCAGGAGGACGGGGCGCATGTTGGTGAGCTAGGTGATCGCTCTCTTCATTCGGGGAGTTCATTCGGGGAGTTCATTCGGGGAGGAGTTCTCAATTTGGTTCCTTCACTGCAGGCTTCTTGAAGCTGGACTGAGGTCTTGGCACCCGGCAGGAGCATCGATCCCAGGGTTAGGAGCTACACATCTGGACCCGCATCTAAGCGCGCGAGCCACTCAGAGCGTGGAGGGCAGCCGCGTCCGGGAGGTCCCTTCGAGCCTTTCGAATTGAGCCGCCCAAAAAAGAGATGAGAATAGGTAGCTCGCATCATGCAACCTCGCGTTCCAGCTCTCCAGGCAACGTGAGCTTCAGCAGGCACCATGATATTACGGAGCTCAGCCCTACGGCATGGTACGTATCCTCTCCCGTTGACCCTCCTTCCACCCACCCACACTGACCTCTCTTCTTCCCTCTCTCCAAGGCCACCAGGCTATGTCTACCTCAGCACGCCGCGCTCTCTCCACAGACCACCGCCAACCCTTCACCCTCCCCACCGCCATCGCCGACCATCCCCCGGCNNTCACCAACCCGGACGGCCCCGCCGCGCCCTCATGGCAGCCCCCCGCAGGCCTCTCCCCGCTGGCGCTGTGGAACCGCCAGCGCCGCATCAAGATCGACAAGAAAGCGGCCGAGCGCTTCCGGGTCGCGGAGCAGCTGGCGCGCACGACGGGCAGGCTCGGGTCGGCGGTGACGGAGCGGTTCGACCCCAGCAGCCTGCTGCGCGACCCGCCGCGGCCCGAGGACGTGACGCTGGAGCTGCTGATGAGCGCGCAGTGCCACATGGGCCACCACCGCAGCCTGTGGAACCCGGCGAACCAGCGGTACATCTACGGCGTGCGCAGCGGCATCCACGTCATCAGCCTCGAGGAGACGGCCGCCGCGCTGCGCCGCGCCGCCAAGGTCGTCGAGCAGGTCGCCTACCTCGGGGGGCTGATCCTCTTCGTGGGCAACAGGAAGGGCCAGATGGAGGTCACGGCGCGCGCCGCCGAGCTGGCGGGCGCGTGTCACCTGTTCACCAAGTGGGTGCCCGGCACGATCACGAACCGCGACCAGATCCTGGGGAAGGAGGCGGTGCGGATCGTGAACGAGAAGGATGAGCCGGTGGATGGGTTTGAGCGGCATCTGCTGGAGCGACGGCCGCTCATGCCCGAGCTGGTGGTGGTGCTGAATCCGCTGGAGAATTACACGCTGCTGCACGAGTGTGCGCAGGAGAACATCCCCACGATCGGGCTGGTGGATACGAATGCCGATCCGACAAAGGTCACGTATACTATTCCGGGCAATGATGACAGGTATGTGGTTCCCCCCTTCTCTCTCTCTCTCTCTTTCTCTCTCTCTTTCCCGTGGGCAAGGGGACAGGGCTTGTTGAGAGAAGCTAATGGTATCGATCACACAGTCTGCGAGCCGTCTCCGTCATCGCCGGCGTGCTCGGGCGGGCGGGCGAGGCTGGCCAGAAGAGGCGCAAGGCGGACGCCAATCGCGGCTTGTGCACGTGGAGGAACCAGCCGGAGATCCAGAGGTGGATATTCAATGCCTTTGGTGACGCGAATAAGAAGGGCAAGGGCGAGGGAGGTTTGGGAGGTACGGAGGGCTTGGCAGGTACGAAGGCCTTGGAAGTTATTGAGGAATTGGAAGATATCGAGGACTTGGAGGGTATGCGGGGTCCGGAGAGTCCTGGTGGTGCTCGGCCAAGTAACCAGCTCTAAGAACGGAGATGTCTGCGATGGAGGTCCGGCGTAAGGAGATCGAGGTGTTGATGATCACAGCTCCGCCATATCAAGGCGTGCAAGGTGGAAAGATAGTGTGGGATGGGTGGTGTGAATAGCCGGAGTGGGTGGAATTGTATGCCAACTTTGCATGTGTACATCCAGATGCCATGGACTATCCAGTGGGCCATGCCATTGGTGGCGTGGGTTGAGCATCCCGTCACTTCGGGACTGGGCTGCTACGAGGCGTGGCGATCACGGCTCGTGTTTGCTCTCTGGATGCGATGGGACGTAGTCGACGTGAGGTCAGTCCATCCCTCATGGTTTGCGATCAAGTTACAAAAATAGCAGATTAGAAACCCTACTACTTACGCACCCCGACACTACC